>JAJHPJ010000005.1:0-152100 GCA_026724395.1 Theileria sp. buffalo | reverse complement strand
CACTTATTAAGGATAAATTTGGTGAAAAAATTAGTAAATCTGGTTCTAATTGTTTCTTAAAAATTACTAACAAAACTTCACCTCATGAATTTTGGTCACATTTCAGAAGTGTGGATGATTCAGTTTTAGAAAAGTATCATTACTATCTTAACTTATATAAATATGTACATACATCCACATAATAAAATATTATAATGTAGTTATTTGAAATGGTTTACTGATGTGTCATTGGATAAAATAGAAGAGTCCATTTCAGAACATTATAATAGTGGAAAGGTAATGTTTATTTAGAGTTATTTATTTTCAGGTTCTACTGGCTGATGAGCTGACCCGGTTGTTGTATGGAAACCAGATGGTGGAGTTGATTCATAAATTCTGTATGAAGAAGAATTTTTCTGATTTAACACCTTATTTAACTAATTTTGATACTAATTTGGAGGATTTTGAATCATTCATCAACTTCTCTAAAGCCGTGCCTCACATCAACCTTACTACAGAACAACTCTTCAAAGTACCATAATACTCATTTACCATAATCTATATTGTTTATAGGGAGTTGAATTGTTGGAGGTATTGGATACAGTTAGAGTACCTCAATATTCAAATGTTTTTTTTCATACAAATAAAAAATTCATAAAGGAAGGGGGGTGTAGAGTGAATGGAGAAGTAGTGGCCGATGTAAATTATACTCTAACAGAAAATGATGTAGTCAAATTAACCAGTGAATGGAATGAATATAAATACATTACAATACAACTGGGAAATAGAAGAATATATTTTTTAATAGTAGATTATTCTTTGTAATAATACACCATACATGAGCATAACATACATTTTAATAGTACATTATCCAATAATTTGTATCGAGAAGCAGTTGCATTTCGAATTGTTAACGATAAAATTTTGTATATTACTAAACAAACTATAAATAATATTGAATACCTTGCAATAATCATTGAACTCTTTTTGTTGTAAATCTCGTCCAAATACTTGCCCAAGTTGGCATAGGTAAATTGTCTAAATTGATGATTAATAAAATAACTTACTCTTTTGAAAGTGAAAAACAGTCTCCCCGGTTGTTAAATAGTGAAAGAAATGGGAAGAAATCAGTACAAATTACGTTACATTCTACAGCTAGCGTAGGTCTTCGGAAGTTGACGGTCTCATCCCTCAGTATAATCTTCTCGTCATATAAACAAATAGTTCCAATCATTATTGGAGTTTCGCAATAACCAGATATCTTCTCACTTAATCTTAACTCTTTTACGTATAATATTATGTCAATATTACTTTCGTACTCTTCATCATTACTATATAAGTGATTAGTTTGTATTGTTATATACATGTGTGTATGTTATACTAGTACTAATATACCTTAAGTTCTTTACTGATAAGACGAGGTCAATTGAGTATAATATTGAGTATAAAACAGAGTATATGACAATTATTAGTGTTGATAATACGATCAAATTGTCTGTAAAATTAATATTAAGATCGAAAATTACCAATAAGCCCAATACTTTTTGGGTTGATTATAAACTCATAGACCCCAAACTTGAAAATGTACAAAGTACCTATCGCGAGACATAAAGACCCAAAAACATTATCAACAATATTCAAATAAGGCCTTGCAACTGTATAAAATATCCATTTGAGCAGTTTTATTAATTAAATAAGTGAAATAAATTGTGTTAATTTCATAACTATATTAGTGTAAACTCGTACCTATAAAGTAAAGAGTGAATGAAATGTTAAGAATTGTCCTAATTAGATTCAGCGTTGATGAGTTGTATTTCATTGAAAAGATGAAAAATAAAGCATTGATTGCTTTTAGAAGGAAAATAAACTTATCAATCATTAAAATTCTGACATTTCGGTTAAAACCATGAGAATTGGCCATGTCCGTACTCTGAAAAGATATTTATAATAGAAAAGTACCATGAGCTGATCAACTGTAACTTTAACAGGAAGGAATTTATCAATAGTTCTAGATTCTGTGCTTCGTAAAACATTTAAATCAATGTAGTAAGTAAGGTCGTCAGTCTCTACCTTTCCCACAATCACGGAGGTCAAATCTTGATTTGTGGTTACAAGTGACTGGATTTCTACATAAGTTTCTTTTTTAGAGCTTATCTCAGATAAACCTTCAAAAGACCCAAACAACAAATCGCTGTTTTCGGCATAAGCTATAGAGCTTATGCCCTTTAATAAACTCATAGGATCATTAAGCTTAATACCATCGCCATCAAGTTTGTTAGTATCTAGTACTATAACATCAGGCAAAACACAATTTGTAAGTTCATACTCTTTGACTAGTTCAAAACTTATATTAATATTCTTTATAGTTGCACATTTTCGAGTCGATTTGTTTTTCAAAAAGGGTACAAATTTGCTTAATTTACTGAAAAAATTATTCACCTGTATAATAATAAACATACGTTTTAGTAAAAGGTGCGCAAAGAACACTGCAATTCTTGTCAGACCAGTATCCATCGTACTGGTTTATATTAAATTTAGTTAATAACTTGGTTATCCAACCGTCTTGTTGGTCTGGATTATGAACATCGACTACCCAAATAACATCCCGTTTCTTTATTTTTAGTATTGTTTTTTTAAAATCATTCATTAAATATTTGATAAAACTTATTAAAATTATTCCTATCAGAATAAACGACGGCAAACTTGAAAGTATTCCAACTAATCCAAATCTGTTCTCATTGCTAAAAATAGTAAAACCAGAACTTCTTGAGAACAGCATCTGAAAATAATTGAACAAGTAAGCAACAAACCGATAAAATATATAAAAAGTAAAAGCAAAATTTGAAGCCAATTGAATCTACAATTAGTGATGTTGGTATGTAATCTTTGATTTTCTCAACAATTTTCGATTGTCGTTTCACAGTTAAGTGATAAATTAGTGCAACTATCAAAATCTGAACAAGATAATTAATTTTTCATTAACTTACATTGTGAAATAATGACCTTCTTAGAGTAAAGTTTGAGTTCTTGTTGTGTATCTTGAGCAAACTGAAGCTATTACAGTAGTCGACCATATCAGAATCCTAACAATTATCAGTAAATGTTGTACAAATAATATAGTTTGTTCTATAAATAATGTTTTATACGTTTTGAGCCGATATTGAACATATGTTTTCTGAAAGTAGTAGTAAAAATGGTCCTATTATTGGAGAGAAATGAAACGCCATGCCAAACCTATGTTCCAAGAATGCTTGTAATAAATTTGTAAAAATTATTATCCACTTTGGAATAAGAACAAGAAAGTATATTAAGTTCTTGTAAAATCTTCCCATGTATTTATAACCTACTGCTTTTTGGAAGGAGAATTTAGTGATACTCTTTCCTGCAGTACCCCTTATTTCTATTATAGTCTTTACATTTACATCCGATGTGGGTTTCCCGTTAAATATTTCTTCTGATTCCTAAACACTTTTACATCATATCTTAATACCTCTGAGTCTTTAACTTTTTTAATTATTTCATATTTATATCTAGGATCAGTTTCAAACAATAATTTGGTGTTATTTGGAAAATTCTGACTGCATATTATCTTTATTAGCTTCTTATCACTAGTATCAACCTATTTGAATTATTAAAATATACATAGTGTTTTCATACTTGGCATTTTTCGTGTGAATACACTGACTTTATGTTAATGGGAGGTGGCACTGGTTTATCCAAAGAGTGAATAAAATGCACTTTGTATGTTGATCCAAATCTTTTAACCGCCAAATTTGGGCATACTACCTAAATCATAAAATGATTAATTTAGTAAAATAGTATACCTCGATGGTTTTATTAACATCACGCATTGAAAATGAAAATTCGCTGGTCTTATTAGAATCAAATCTAACACTTCCGTATTTACATTTGGCCGTTATTTTTACTAATAAATACATTTACATAGATTTTATTAGCTAAATATGTATAAAACTAAATATAGTAATACTTTGATTGCTCATTGATGGGAAAATGTAATAGGAATATTCGAAAACTTTCCTTGATAGTGTGGGTTCATTTTCCAATTTTGTTGTACCAGAGAAAGCTTGGAGTGCTATTAAATGGTTTACCATGGTTGTAGTTATTATCTTTATATTAATCTTGTACTGGAATGAAAACACTTCGAACTTGTCACGAACATGTATTTTTATAACAAAAAGGTTACTAAAAGTTTATTAAATTGGGTTAAAGTTATAATAAACTGAATAAAAATAGAAAAACTGAGTGAGTTATTTGAATAATTACTTTATTCCGCATTTTAATGGAAGTTTTACCGTAGCGTCCCTAGTCTTAAAAAGTGGTTCTTTGTTTATAGTTACATTTATACCGTCATTATTGTTAAAGACAAAACCATTTTTATGCGATTTAAAGAGTTTTGCGAGGAAATTGGTCTTAGTAGTAAAGTCTATTGGCTTAATTGAAGCGTCTCTCCAGTGTGGAATATCAAAGGTTAGGTCAATGGTATCAAGACACTCCTCAATTTCAACATTGTATTTAAACTTCTTATGATCAAATTTTAACTCAGCTTCATTCAAAGTTATGCTTTTCAAGTAGCTTTTAACGCAAATTATCCCATTTTCATCCTGATCAGCACAACTACAAAGTTCAAAACTTATTAATATGAAAAATAACACATTAAGTTTTTTGAGTGAAAACTTATTTGACTCATTTTTATTTTTCATTTTTACGTTTAAACAATTAATATTATTGTTAATTTCGACTTAAATCCTATTATATTTTCCATAATACATGAATGGAAGTAACTCAATAAAATGCTGGAATCTTTTACTGATTTCTGTAAATTATAGCGAAATTGTATAAAATTATATAATAAGGATAGAATTAATCATATATGATCATTTTGTGTAAATATTCAGTATAAAACAATTAGAATCTAAATAGTTGAATTATGAATCATATTAATGGACTGTAAAGACGAGGTTTGCGACAATAAAATTTTGACGGGAAATTGAAATAAATCATTTATAAAATTTGGATTTTTAAAAATTTATTCAGAAAAGTGGAATCCAAGATGCAATTAGAAAATAAAATTTCAATCGTGTTTAATAACACATTTCCCTTAAACTTAACTAGATAAATGTATTTTAGTTTATTTAAAATAATTTCAAAGTTTAAACTAGATTTATTTTTTAAAATCAAATACATTGATAACATCATTATCGTTATCCCTACATATATCAATTATATTACAGTATTTACATTAATATATAATTTCAAATATGTATATTCATTAATATTTGTTGTATAATAATGGAAACAACCAAAGATTCTAGTAACACCCTGGTACAATCGCCATTGTCTGACCTACCCTTTGACCATATTATAAAATACTCATATAAATACTCTGAAGACTCAGATTTTGAGAATTTTAAGGTAAATAAACTTTAATAAACTTTTATGTTTATAATTTATAGGAATCTGATAAAATACCATTGTTTTTAAAGTTTTTGAGCCAAATATGGTCATATTTAACTGATTCTTCATTATACAATGAGTTGAAATGTTAGTTTTTTACCACTATAAGATTATTAAACCGATGTTTAGCCAAGAAAAATCACAAATTGGTTCCTTTTATGGACAGTGATACCACGAGGGAACTCGTTTCTTCGAATATACTCAAGTTTCTTGAAAATTACAAAGAGGAACTATCGCCTAATTCTAAGGAAACTGATTCTTCATCTGTACTAACAAGTGTAGCTCAAGGTCATCTTTTGACCTGTTTCAAGCTTTTATCGTCTTACATAATGGTAACTAACATTCGATAAATTTAATCATTTAGTATAATGATGGAGAATTGAGTGAATTTTCAGTGTGTCCCTTGACAAATCTAGTCAAGATTTTTATGAAACTGGTCCCAAAAGCTGTTGATTTATCAACCCTCTTAGATTATTTAACAGATTTAGTCAAGGTACGGATGATTGTATAATGGTTGCTTAGAATTTATCGCATGAGAGCTGTTTAGTATTTAGTAACTTTATAGTTGATAATACTGAGTATTTTTCTGGTATTTTCAAGGAATTGGAACTGAATCCGAGTTCACAACGAGTTTTACAAACCTGCGGAGCTAAGTTAATTGGACTTGTAAAGGTTTTTGAGTCTAATTTCGATCAATTCTCACACGATTCACAACATTCTACTACTTTATTTCATTTGAGATTCTTGCTGGCACTTTGTTTACCAATTTCACATTTAGGAAGTTTGTTTTTTATTTAGCTTTATTATGGTATAACATATTAACAAAATCGTAGTTTGTAATCGCCAGTCAGTGACAAATGAACCAAAAACAGTGAATAAGTGTACCTTGGAGGAATGGAATAAGTTAGAAAGAACAACGCTACGATCAAAATGTGAAACTATTTCTGATTATGAGATAGCAACATACGAATCGCTTCTACCATCCTCAACAACTAAAGTTCCACCCAACCAAATTTATGACATTAAATCATACCTTAACATCGGTACTGTAAAAACATAACTTGATATATTACATTCTAGTACAATTTGGAATAAAATTGATTTAGGTGAAAAGACCGAGAAAACAGGCTTTAGAAGTGTAAAGATGCCATCTTATGAAGTTTATTCTAACTTTTGTGATTTATACACTTTCCTGCAAAACCCAGAAATTGTATAATAAATACTAGTTACATATTATTTCTAATAAAACGACTTTAAACAGTGATTTAGATACTTGTGAAAACTCAAGAATATGTGGATGAGTTACAAAAAAACTATACCAAAGTGTTATCTTTTGTAAATACACTGGCTGAAACTAGCAGGTAACTCATTTTTACGCTTTGTCAATAGTTTCTTTATTTACAATATTAACGTTGGTTTAGTGGAATTGTGACACTGGGACCAGATTTGGTTTTTGTACTTGATGAGTTTGACGGTGGTATGTGCGACTTCGTTAATAAGGCTATGGATTTGACTTTTTGGTCAAATTTTTTAGTCTATTCCTGTTTATCTTTTCAAAATTTAAAATCTTTTCACAAAAAACCAAAAGAATCAACAACATATCAATTACTCAAGGATAAGGTAATTTACTACGAACTAGTTATTTATTTGTAAATTTCAACTAAAAAGTCTTGATTTAGTGTGCAACTGTTTTGGATAACATTTATAAGAACATCTGGGCAACTATTTTAAAAATCAGAAATTTGGCTATAACTACAAATTGTCTGCTGGATAAGGAACAACACTGGGTATTCTCAATATACTTGTTAATTATAAATTAATAGATTAACTGGAAATTGAATGGCTGTAACGATGAGTTGGAGCCAATTAATGATAGCAAATTCGAGTTGGTTCGGTCTGACTTTAACTTTGTGCCGGAGGATGTAGAATTGGATGAGCTGGAAACAGAGGATAAAAATGTTTTAACAACTTTGAGGGAGCTAGAAAAGATATCGCATAAATTCGGAGATAAAGACTCCTCAATAGGAGTAAATTATGTACCACTGATTTCAAATATGGAACTGAACAAAGAGTCAGTTTACTGGTACATTCAAGATTCAGAGCATGATTTCTCAAAGGTATTGGCAACTTTCTAAACTATATATTTTTATAAAAAATATGAAATTATTATAATAAAAGCAAGGGCATTATAATAAAATTAATACAGATGAGCTGTGATGATCAGTTATTGATGAAGTTTAACGACTATTGTAAGAAGCTGGACATGGATGAGGATCCGGAAAATGATATTTCCGAGAACGAAAGAAGTAAAAATAACCCTCTTTTTAAATTCAGGTTCACAAGGCTTTTTGGAAAATTCCATTTGGAAAAGTTCATGGAGATGAGTAGGGATGATTTAGCCACAGGTAGCGTGGAATCCATGTTGAGGGCTATGCGTGAAAGTAAGGGAGAAGTTAAGGGATCACCGACAAAGAAGCAGAAAAAATAATACTAAAAACTTCTAATGTGTTTAATCCTTTTAATTTTTTAATATTCGGTGTAGATACACATAGACAGAGATTAGTAGAAAAGTCAATCCTAACCTTCCTGAACTAAGAAAAAGGAATCCAGATAAAATAAATCAAAATATACAGGATAAAATTTAGAATTTGAGGTAGATGTGCGGATAAATGGCCTTCATTGACCATTGCTTAAACTGTAATACCCAATAACCGTCTAGAATGGGGTGTAGCAAGTTTGATAACATCAAGTAAGATAATACTCCACTATTTTTTATCTTATATATATAGATCGGTAAGATATTGATTCCCCCTTTAAAGGATACTTGATTTTTATCGTCTTAGTTGTACATTGTTCCATACAATTTTTTCTTACTCTTTAGTAACAATTTTGTAATTTTAATTAACCTTTTGTTGTTCAATCTTTATTTTAAGTAAGTTTTTTATATTTAGTTGGATTCTATTACTTTTTTGTAAATTTACCACCAACATCGTTTGTGATGGTACATTACCTTCCAATTATACCAGTTTTTTAAATTTTTTATTTCTTAATTATTTTTTCTGATCTTGGTCATATTCGAATTATTTAATTATTTGATGACTTTTTCAATTTAATTTTTACTAATTTTTAAGTTTTCTGATCTCAGATATAATAGATTTCGTTTAGATTATCAATATGGCTGAGGAGGTTCCCCAGTTCAAGCTTCTTTTAGTCGGAGATGGAGGTGTAGGCAAAACTACTCTAGTTAAAAGGCACTTGACTGGAGAGTTTGAAAAAAAATATATCCGTAAGTCTTTAAACCTATAGATACTTTTGTTTATAATAATTATAATAAAACTATGTACATCTATAACTCTTTTTATTTCTAATGATAAAATTTAGCAACACTCGGTGTTGAGGTACATCCACTCAAGTTCAGAACTAACTGTGGCACGGTCCAATTCAACGCGTGGGATACAGCAGGCCAGGAGAAGTACGGAGGACTCAGAGACGGTTATTACATTAAGGGGGAGTGCGCTATCATAATGTTCGACGTTACTAGCAGGATCACCTACAGAAACGTCCCAAACTGGCACAGGGATATCGTTAGAGTGTGTGAAAACATACCCATGGTCCTGGTTGGAAACAAAGCTGACGTCAAGGAGAGGCAGGTCAAGGCAGCCCATATCCAATTCCACAGGAAAAGGAACCTTCAGTACTATGATCTGAGTGCTAGAAGCAATTACAATTTCGAGCGCCCATTTTTATGGCTTGCTCGTCGTCTCCTCAACAAACCCCAGCTCGTATTTGTCGGAGAATGTGCAAAGGCACCTGAAATTGCAATTGACCCAATGCTAGTTCAACAATCGGAGCGTGAGCTTGAAGCCGCTGCAAACGTCGCAATAGATGATGACGGAGATATGTAAAAAACTGTACTAATCTCCTATTCACTATATATCAATTTGTTATAAACATGACTGATATGTGTATAAATGTATTTATAACCCGATCAATATACATAAATGTATATTCAGTGTAAATATATTAACAACGTTCAAAAATCTTATATAAAACGTTCATGCTTGATAATTTGATAAACGCGCCGTTGTTATTGAACCTAGAAGTAATGATAAATTTAAACAATACCGTTGTGGAATCGAGAGGTCAAGGAATTTCTGACAAGTAGAGTACAAAATCCTGTGCATAAACTGCTCATAGTTACAGTCAATGGCATCCCTAAAATAATATTTAACAAAAAACAAAATAAAACAAAATAAACAAGTTATTGAGATAATAGAGTTAACTGAACGGTACTCGGCTAAATCGAGAGGTGGTTGGACGTAGTAAAAAGAAATTGTTTTAGCGATTTTAGCTACAAGATCCTTGATAGATTGCTCTTTAATATTGAAAATACTATACATCAAGTCTGGTAAATACTCTTCTCCAGAAAAATAACCATTTAACAAGTCAGGTATCTTATAAAGCATCATATCCTACAGAAATAATAAAAATGGGTTAAGTGATACCTTAATTTCGAAAGCAAAGAAAACGTTGAGTATCTTGATAATCGTAGGATTGACAAGATCCAAAACCTCAGATTCAGAGTAATACTTGTGAATAGCATGAGAAAGTAGTTTATGTAATGAAACAGGAATACTTAACTCATAAGTTGGAATATTACCTAGTCGCCAAATAATACTCTGGTAACAACACTCTAATAGAATATGTATTTTGTAATAAAATTTTACAAATACCTCTTGATACTGTTAGAATGTTCACCATATATAAGCTTCCTTCCTGCTCAACCAAGACGTAAGATCTATCAATAACTCCAATGTAATTAGAGCCCAAGACAACCTTAGTCAAATCTTCATCCTTATTCTGGATTATCTCGTCAATCATCCTAAATTAATATATAACCAAATTATGAGTATGATATATATATACTATCTAAATGATATAAAATAGGTAAGAATTAACGATTGAACTTCTTTCATGGTGTAAAATCTGCCGAGCTTTTTATTATCATCGATTTGATTGTAGGATAGACTACTGATTTGCTGCATTTTCTCAATTCTTAACCTGTTGTAGTCAAAACTTTCAATCAAATTGGGATCGTTTTGGAACTCATTTTCTTCGGCTTCATCCTCAAACTCTAAACCACAATCATTCTCAGCCTCCAACTCTTGAGATTTAAACTTTACTCCAGACGAATTTAGGGTGTGGCATAACTGAGTTGGACGAAAGGTGTGAGATAGATGAGTAGAATGAATCGGATTTGAAACTTGACTTGAGTCAAATAAGTCCGTAGAATCTTGAGTTTCGAGTAAATTATTTGGGACTTTATCGTTAGGTTGAGTTTGGAATTCAGTAATTACAGGACTCCCAGCAGCAGTCGTAGTAGTGTAATAAGGGAGAAAGAACTTCTCCCTATCAGGGCTTTCAATTACCTCAGGTACTGTTCGGACTCCTTCGCCATCTGATCCTGAACTGTGGTAATCAACTATTCCAATAAAGTCAGTTCCAGGTGCAGTTTCATATATTTGACTATTGAAATATGATATATCGGCCTGTCTCTTGACTCCCCTTTCCTTAAACTTATTTGTATACTCCTAAAAATTAAGTTTCTTTATATTAAAATATATAAATAATAAAAAACTAATTAATAATAGTACTGAAGAGGATTTATAATCTTGTATAATCTTAATAGAGGTTCCAGATGAAGTAGAGGTGGTTGAAGACTTGATTAGTTCGGTGATTTTCTCCTGAAAAATTTTAAGGATAAAAAACGTACATGAAAGAACTTTATAATGTGCTCAACGATTTCAGCTTGGTTTTCAATCATTATTTTCTTTTTTGTAGGATGAATGTTAGAGTCGATTTTGTCATATGGGATGAAAATTGACAAGTAGACGAATCTCCTGTGCCTGTTGTTACTAATGTCGTTGTAACTGCTAAAAATCATCCTCCTGAAGTTCAAAATTAATAAATTAAATCAATTTGTTTAACTTAATGAATTTTATACCTTAAATGAGGCAAATCTATTAAGCGGTTATTGACAAATAATATGAACATATCAAGTTTACAGGGTTGGTTAGGGTGTGAAATGAGCCCCTTACAATTGAAGAATAAATTATCAAAGTTGTTAAAAACAACTTCCTGTAAAACATTACTAACTTTTAATCCATAAATTCTCTTTATGTTTTCTCTAATAACCCTCAAACAGGAAAAACTAACTTTATCTACATTTCTAATGTATTCAGTTCTAAGATCATCACTGTCTGGGTTATCATACATTTTGGTAAAATAATGATAATCATACTCAAGTTTCTGAGTAAGTGTTATATCGAGTTCATCATCTGATGAGTCATCATCGTCAAATCTAGAGGATGTACTAAAATTACAATTAGGCTGGCTAGAACAGGAATCTCCTGAGCCAGAACCTGAACTCTGTTGAGAGGAAACATTATTTAAATTATTTAGATCTAGAATAGGTGAATTGGTTCTATTGAAAACAAAGTTAATATTTGGAAAGTGAATTGAATACTTTTGGACTAAGTGTAAACAAGAGATAAATTCAGAATTAATATTGGAGAGAAGACTTTTAGACCTAATTTCATAGTTATAAAACAAATTTTCATACTTGAGATGGAACCCTACTGGTCCATCTTCGTATCTAACCTCATCTAAAACAGGCTCGCATTCTGAATAGGTCATAATTGTTCTCATAGTATCATTTTCAGTTCTAGAGGAAATGGTAACATGGGCGTTCTGGGATAGTGATGAAAGTGCTTCACCTCTGAAACCAAGACTCCTTACGCCTTCAATTGAGTTTGTTGTCTTAGAAGTTGTATATCGTTGACAAATTATCAACATATCCTGTTCAGAGACGCCGGAACCATTGTCTATTACTTCACAAAAATCTAGAGGGTTTGAGCCCAGGTTGACTCTAATCTCAGTGGCTCCTGCATCTATACTATTCTCTATCAGCTCCTTTATTGCTGAACTAGGTCTAGCTATTATCTCTCCAGCTGCGATTTTCTTTATAACTTCCGGAGGTAGAGGACGAATCACGCTAACGGGATCCATATCAACAAAATTCTATACTATATTATACATAGTTGTTCACACATTGGAATTTTATTTGATTTTTCAGAAGAATAACTAGGAATTTCCATTTTAAATTAACTGTTCTTTAAATTTTAAGAGGATAAAACTACATTTACAAAATAAACAGATGGTATAACCATCTAGAACATTATGATCCAGAGAAATATACAAAATTAAATATAAATAAAATTAAAATATAAAAACGAAGGTGGATCAAAATTCTTTAAAATTTTGTGATGTCACAATAATGGGTGATCTAAGTAAAAATAATCTAAATAATTAAAATTATGACCATTTTTTGTTTTAAATACATTAAAATGAATAATAGCTTATTAAAATGTATTAGTTTCCCATTTTAATCACGGAATTCTGTAATTTTACAACAACTCAGGTGCACCTGTGAGCATGGAATACAAACCTATTCTTACATTTTCGGTTGTCTAAATGGAATATATTAATTACCAAACCAGACTAAAATTTTTTATTGATATTTTTAGTATATATAAATTTTAATTAATAATATATTTATCGTAATACTAAATAATTTGTTCAATTTGTTTAACATTTCATGTTTTATACTAGAATCCTCAGTTTTAACAAGCTTTCTGAACAATTCTTTACTTAAATATATTAATCTTGTTTGGAAGGATTTCAAACTCTTAATGTGTATGTAAATATCGAAGATTAATTATATACTGAATGTGGAATTAAGGATCTTGAATATGGCAGATTCCACACTTTCAGTGGAAAAATCAAGGAATAAATTTTACGTATGTTTATTTTATATAAGTATTCTTAATTAGGAAACCAAGAACAAGGTAAATAGTAAGCTTGGAGAACATCTAAATAGATCCCGTAACCTCCTCTCAGATGTTAGAAACAGTCTTTTAAGGAGTTCAAACAACGATTCAAGGAATTCTCAGAGTTATTACGTTGAATCTTTTGCTCCTTTCAAGGAGCATGATTATAAAAATCACTTTAATTATGGGAGTAATGGATATAACGGTCATATGAGATGTGATAATATAGACGCTTTCAGATGTAGCACTAGACTTTCATCCCCTTCTTATGTGACTAAAGGAGGAGCACTTGGCCCTAGTGAGACTCCTAGACATATGACTCAGGCAATGTGGCTTTTGAACGCTTCTAACACATCATGTAACCTCTCAACTGAAATGGTTGAGGATAACCAAGAAAAAATCCCTGAAATACTATTAAAGGACCCCGCAGATCTACTCAGAGGTGAGGGACAACTCACTGAAGTTAAGAATGAAGATAAACTAACTGAGCTTTTAAATGATAAAACCGGAGATAAATTTGCCCCTTCCTCAGTTAAAAAAGAACTTGATACTTCTATTACTTATGATATTCTTTCAACTCTTGATTTTCATAAGAAAACAGTTGATAACAAACCTTTTTACGGGTCTAATGATTTAATAAATAAGCTCCTAAATGAATCAAATAACAATCTGGATAAAATCTCAAACTCCCTAAACCTCCTTAACAGTAATAATGTTTTGAATCCTAAGGACACTAATGGACCAGTGGGACTAAATGCTCCTTCCAATTTCGGTGGACTATGTAATATTAGTGGATTTGATAATTTGGATACAATAGCACAGGAATTCGTTAAAAATTCCGGAATAGATTTCAGAAAACAATCGCAGGCCTTAACAGAAACATTGTTAAAGCTAAATGAGAAAGGTTTGTATTATTATTATTTGTTGTAATAGTTTTAATATTAATATTAACTTATTGTTTAGATAGATTGAAGGAAACCGAACTTGCTCCTAAAATTCTGATGACTGAACCAATTAAAGAAAAACAGGGTGAGAAACCGGAAAAGGTTGTAGATGAATTTCCGACCACAAACAATAAGGATTTAGTTACAGGTAAATAAATGGTTCTATAATTAATATTGTAGGCCTTGAAACTGATTTATTGAGTAATTTTTCCATAATTAAAGACAGTAAGGTTGGTAGGAAGATGTACAGATTATCTGATTTTGACAAGTCGTTCAAATCTTCCTCAAAGGGTAGCAATTCTGTCCAGGTTCAAACTGATATTCCTGAGCCTGAGGCAGTAATACAGCCAAAGAAAATTAAGACCAACGTCAAGGTTGTTTATCACAGTGGTTCTGAGGGTAAAGTTAGACTCTTAAATGGGACTGAAACACAGAAAAAACAGGATTTATACGCTCAAAAGATAGTAAGTAACCTTAAGCCAAGATTAGAGATGAGGTTTCAATCTGAAATTGAAAACGAATACAGGTATGAAGAGCCTAGTGATGTTGAGGCTGAGGATGTTGTGATCAAAGAAATGAGAGAGTATAATAAAAGACTAGAACAAAAGGAGAAAGAAAAGATGAGGAAATGGAGATCACATAGAGCTCCTATATATGACAAAATGATGGATAACATAAGGTCTGGAGTTGGTCATTCCATAATGTGTAGAGGCGGAAAAAGAAATTCCGGGATTGTCCACAATTATAGAGCCCAAACCAATAATTCCAAACCTGATAATAGTGAATTATACTACATTTCACCTACTAATAGGAAATCCATTGAAAATGAGAATTTATATGGCTACGACTTTGATCAAGTGGATTCCACTCGGGAAACCCGAAAAGCACATAAAGTAAACTTCCAGGATGATTATAGTGATCTCAAAAATACTAGAACTAGGCTGAAACCTAAGCCTGATAGACTATCTCTGAATCCTTTTGACCACTTTGAGCAGTGGTGGAAAGTGAACACTAAAGACTTAAACGTTCTTAGGGAACAACTTTCAATACAAAACTAATTAAGTTAATTTTTAATAATAAGTAACAACATTTAAATGTGTTTTAATTTTTTACCTTTGATTCTTTGTGATGTTACCGCACATTAGAATTATGTGTTATATATTTTATTTGTATACTATTTTAATATGAAAAATGATCAAATTCTTCATTTCTCTTAACCGTCAGTCTAAAGTTCGTCTCGTGAGATGGTTTATTCCCGTAACTTCAAAGGAGAAGAGCTCCATAATTCAGGATCTTTCTCACATGGTAGTAAATCGTAGCCTTAAACAGTGTAATTTTTTAGAATGGCGGGAATATAAAGTTGTTTTCAAGAGGTTTGTTTATTTTGTATTTATTTTCATTCATTTTTATCTATTTAACTAAATTATTTGATTTAATTGTCGTTTAGGTTTGCTAGTTTATATTTCATTGCCTGCGTCGATAAAGATGCTAACGAACTCTTAATTTTAGAAATGATTCAACGTTATGTTGAGATTCTAGATTCTTATTTTTGTAACGTTTGTGAACTCGACTTGGTTTTCAACTTTACTAAGGTAATACACATTTTTGTATTTTTTGGTATTATTTTTAATATTATTATTAATATTGTCTTTAGGCATACCATCTATTAGATGAGATTTTAATTGATGGAGATATTTACGACACCAATAAAAAGGGCATTCTACGCAATATGGCTGCTCAGGATGCCATGAGTGAGAAAACCAAAACCTTTTCTTCCAAGTCCTGAGATTATCCTAATAATTTAGAAACTTTAATATAATTGCAAATGTATTTTAAAATAATATAGTATGAAATGGTATATTTTAGACTACATTAATTTGTTTGATTATTATCTTGGTTACAGGCATAATCTGCTGTTAATTCCAGTAGCTTATTAAGCCTTGAGAGCATTACTCTTGGATCATCCACAACTCCAGCAGCTATTGAGGCGTTATCGTAGAGCTGGTTGACGAGAACCTTTGCAACTTCAGGGTTCTTTGTGACTAACTGGAGTATCTTTAAGTTTGTTTTGTGGTTAGGGTTAAGCTCCAGTGTACATGGTAAATTTGACAAGGGATCCTCTCCACTGCCTTTCATAGTAGCCTTCATAACCTTCCTACACGATTTTTATTTATTGAATCTAAGTACCTTAATGCAGGCGATAAGAATCCTGTTATCATTGCTGGTGAGTCGACTAAACGGTCAGAAAACTTAACACTATTGACCTTGCTTCCCAAATTATCCTTAAAGAAGTTTATCAATGTTTCCTTATCCTTTTCTTCTAATTTATGTTCCGATTCAC
Organism: Theileria sp. buffalo; assembly: GCA_026724395.1. Taxonomy (NCBI): domain Eukaryota; phylum Apicomplexa; class Aconoidasida; order Piroplasmida; family Theileriidae; genus Theileria; species Theileria sp. buffalo. The sequence goes on along the minus strand of JAJHPJ010000005.1, from coordinate 135,472 downwards.
TTGATTGTTCAGATTTTTCAGTCTCTGATGACTCAGTCTTGTTCTCCATCTCAATGTCATCCTCTGGTGAATCTATTGATACGAATTTCTTATCTTTATATTCCTAATAATTATCATCGAAGTTTGTTAGAATACCTGGATGTTCATTGATAAAAACTGATCGATTTCATCATACATCAGAAGAACGTTAACGTTTTTGCTTTTGAAAGTCTCCATGTACGGACTATTTAAAGCCATCTAAATTATTATTAATAAAATTTAAACCAAGAGTATAATACCTGTCTGTTAGTTGTGCAAAAGTAATAAATGTTCTTTTGGTCCGGACTCATGTTGCTTACATAATCATCCAAGGTTGTCAAGCCTTCAGTCATAGTACTTTCATATCTAAAAATTAATATATCCCTCTCTGTGTGTTTTGAAAATAAAAAACAATATATAATTTATATTTAATTAAATAAATCTAACCTTAATAATGAAAGTAACAGGTCTTTGTGTTTTCCATTTTTGTAATACTCATCCATTGCTCCTTCCTTTAAGTAATAGTTATACTTGTTATAAAACTTCATATACTTTTCAAAGTCACTCTTACTCTAAGAAATCATATAATTAGTCAAATTTAATATGAATTATGGTCTTAAAATTACCTGTTGTTGTAAAAACTTTAGCAACTTTGTTACTATGGTGTTTGAGAGTTTCGCCATCAGTTGATTGTCCTGCATATTTTCCCTACTGACATTCAAGGGCATATCCTCACAGTCTATTACACCCTTAACGAAGAACAACCACTTTGGAATAATGTTTTCAGCGCTTTTCTTAATTAACACTTTCCTAATAAATTATACATAATCGTGAATATTAATAACAATTACCTTGAATATAGTGATACTCCAAGCTCATTCGAAGCCTGGAACATTCTGTTAGGTGCATCTTCAGGGATGTAAAAGAGTGATTTAATTGACAATGGTGAGTCAGAATGAAAGTTTAATGTGTACATGGGCTCACCCCAGGAAGTATTGCAAAGGAATCTGTAAAACTTAGTGTGTTCCTCTGGTGATGACTTCTTCTCAACCCATAATGGTTTTTGAGTTGTGATTTCAACATCTTTGTCCTTTTCTTGTAAAAATAATGGGAAATTTATGAACGAGGAGAACTTCTCAGCCACTTTCTTAACATTGTTAGAGTTACAAAAGAGCAAAGAATCATCTTTGAGGTAACAGATAATCTTAGTCCCCCTTGGCAAGTTATCTACTTCCCTAAAATAAATTTAAATTTAGTGGAGTTGTTTATTACTTACTTCAAAGTAAAGGAACCAGTTCCATCTGAAACCCAATGGTAACCTTTTGGATCCTTTTCGGAGTCATAACTTCTAGTAAACACCTCGACTCTGTCCGAAACCACAAAAGAACTGTAAAATCCGACACCAAATTGTCCAATTATTGCGTTAGCTTTATCTTTGGCGTTGAGATTTGGATCATTCAAGAACTCCAAAGAACCTGATTTGGCAATAGTTCCCAGATTATTTACAATCTCGTCTTTCGTCATTCCAACTCCAGTGTCCTAAAAAAAGTTAAAAAAAAGGTGAATACCTCTATTGTGAATGTTTTAGTCTTAGGATCAACTGAAATCCTAATCTTGTAACCGACATCAGGATCCACTTTACTGGATGCCAAACCTTCCCTTGTTGATTCAAGGAATCTTAACTTTTCCAAAGCATCACTTGCATTACTAATCAATTCACGTACAAACACTTCTTTATCGGTATAGAGTGAGTGGGCCACAATTTGCAACAACTTTTGAGTCTCAGCTTTAAACTGATATACCTAAAATAATTAATAAAGTTGTAAATATAATTTTAACTATAAGTTTTAAATTTGAAACATACATCTCCTTCTGAGGAAGTTGAATAGAAACATTTAGAAGATTGAGATAAATTATTTGGTACAAGGTTTAAAAACCCGGAACTCGATTTGACAAAATTTGAATAAAAGGCTACATTTGTAAAACTATTTTTATAAAGATTAGGAAATCTTGTTGATTTTGATAATTTTAAAGGATTCCTACTTGATTTAAGTTGAATTTTAGAAAAAGAGCTCAAAAATTTGCTTTTATCCATGGAGGTTTTACAAAGTAAGACGATAACAACAAAATATAAATGTAAATAAGTAGAATTTGATACAGAAGACTAAACAAAAATTGTGATTCTAATGTTAAACTTAAGGTTTAAATGTTAATATCCCCATGGCCATTTGATTGATAATGTGTTCATATTATATTGTGTATTTTAGTTATATATTGTTGTAATACTTGTAATTCAAGTAATTCTCGAGGTTTTCTTTCAAAATGATCCTCTTGTTGTATAAATTATATTTGTTTATATAATTTAAATGGTTTATATCATTATCAGTTAACAATTTTTTTCTTCAAAAATCGAAATGAAAGGTTCTTCTTCCTGTGATTACGAAGGATTTGTTAAAGTTATATCTTTTAGGATAAAACATGTTGAAATATCCGAATATTTGTCTCTCTCGACTGGGCTTCGTGTGTTTTTTATGCAATATGAAACACCAATAGTAAACACATATATAGTAGTACCAACAAGAGAAGAGACCGATCAAGGTTTACCTCACACTCTGGAGCATTTGATATTCCTAGGAAGCAAAAATCACCCTATTAGGGGAATCCTTGACCTAGTGTCTATGAAGTCACTTTCTTCTGGAACAAATGCTTGGACTTCCACAGATCATACAGCCTATACACTGTCGACGGCAGGAATTGATGGAACTATGCAGATGTTGCCAATATACCTTGACCACGTACTTAGACCCTTATTGACTGAAATAGCTTTTATGACTGATGTGCACCATGTCACAGCAGACGGATCAAGCTCAGGAGTTGTTTACTCTGAAATGAAATCAAGAGAAAACCATTCCGACGAATTGATGTTTTTTGAAGTCTTAGACAAGCTCTATCCAGGGGATTCAGGATACAAACGTAACACAGGAGGAAAACTTAGTGCTTTGAGATCAACAAGCATAGATAGAGTAAGGGAATTTCACAAAACATATTACAAATGGAGCAATTTATCAGTAGTTATTTGCGGAGATATACTTGATCCTAAATCTGTTTTATCCCTTTTAAATGAACAACAAAAGTTAATTAACAACACAACTAATGAAGAAATGGCTAATGGTGAAAGATTAAATAAAAAGTTTAAAACAGGTGATTTAAAACATTTCTATGAAAATAGATTTCGGGTTTGGAATGACGAAAAACACGTTCGTAAGTTGGCAAAGAGCACCGTTAGTACCATATACTTTCCATGTGATGAAGAGGAATGTGGGACTTTTACAATGTCCTGGAGAGGACCGCCTTGGGAAGAGTTTGAGTTAATTCGAGCCATTTCGTTGATGGGATCATATCTAGTTGATTCAACAGCATCGCCACTGGAAAAAGCATTAATTCATACAGATAACCCATACGGCAGTTGTGTAGATTTCTCAATAGAGCTGTTTAAGGAAACATACTTTCAACTTACAGTTAAGGATGTTCCGTTAACGAAAAATGCTAAAAATGCCTCTGAGGATAAGATGCAAGTGCTTGGAGATAAAGTTAAGTCATTATTGGAAAATATATATAAGGGTGAATTTGATATGGAAAGGATGAGGATGCTGATTAAAAGATGCTATCACAATTATTTAAGACAAATTGAAACAAGCGCCCATGACACATTAATAGAAAATGTTATAGGATATATAATATACGGAAGTAAAGAAGAACAATTAGAGAAAATCATAGTTGATCAGGATCTTGTTAAAAATTTATCAGAAAAGGATGAAAAATACTGGAAAGAACTATTACTAAAGTATTTTATAGAACCACCATCAGTATCAGTAAAGTGCATGCCAAGCTTGGAAAGGTCAAAAGAGATAGAAAAAGAAGAGAAGGAGTTGATGAAGAATCAACTGAAGAAATATGGCAAAGAACAGCTAAAGAAAAATAAAGAAATGGTAGATGAGGATTTGAAAAGAAATAATAATGGACCACCAGTTGATATATTAGACCAGTACAAACAATGTGATTCAACACTAATCAAACTCCCAAAGTATCCATTATACAGAAATTTTGATTTCAAACCTAAAAATAATACTGATAATATTGTTGATAATTTTAATAATAATATGGTTCATGCTGAAATAAACCATGATTTTGATGAGGATAAGATGAAGAGAAGGAACCAATTGGATAGTTATAAAGATCAACTTGAGAAAATAAAATTCCCATTACAAGTCAATAACATTCCAAGTGATTTCGTACGTATATATTTGATATTTTCAACGTGTAAACTCGATCTTACAGCAAAGGAAAAGAAGCTAATGTTCTTACTTTGTGTGCTACTATTTGAATCAGATGTAAGGTTCGGAGATCGTTTAATGAAGTCAGAAGAGTTAATTAAGACTCTGATGGAAAACACAACGTCATATGGCTGTAATTTGGGTTTGAGTAGTTCCTCAGTACTGCCAGACCCATACTCAGAACTTGTAACATTGCACTTTACATGCCCAACAGAAAACTATGACAAGTTGCTTGAGATTATGTATAATATATTCTATAATGTTGAATACACTAAAGATATTCTAACAAATCATGTCAAGTCGTTGCTCAACTCTTTTTCAAAGAAGAAACGTTCGGCGAAAACAATGTTGAAGCAATTGTCAAATTATCTAAAGTAACTTTCACATACATCATGTTATAATATATATTTTTAATACAAAGTAATAATTTTATAGGGTCGATAATGACAGTGTGAGATATCTATGTAGTCTAGGCCAGCAGGATCAAATGTTTAAGAATTTAATGGCTGACCCTGAGGGACCCGTTAGACTGGAAAAGGAGTTGAAGAGTTTACATCAGAAAATATTTAACATTGAGAACATTTCAGTACACATCACTGCAGACTTGAGTAAATTGCAAAAGAATTGGTTGGACTTTTGGGTAAAACTTAGTGAATCTAGTTTTAAAAATGAAGTAAAACATGAATATAAGCATGAAATTCCATCGAGACAAAGTGGAGAAAAAGTGGTGTTGAATGAATATTTCGGCCTTAAATATGGAAACGATAAAAAATTGAAGAATGAAACAGGGATTTTATCATCGCTAGCATCAACAGATGTTTCATATTTGTCTGTGGTTGTGCCAGCTCCATACGGATACAACCATGAAGATTATTTTCCAGTACTAACTGCATGTGAATACTTGACAATGACAGAAGGTATAGGATTATTATTGGTCATTTATTACTCTATATATTTAGTTTGAATTATATCTAATTCTTAAAATTGCTATCAAATGATTATTTAGGGTTAGTATATAGAGCAATAAGAGGAGGAGGATATGCATATCATCATAGGTTTTCATACTCACCATCACAGGGAGAAATACAGATGTTCATAACAGAAGCAACGGATTTAGTTATGGTAACTATAGTAACATTAGCTTAATTAACTAAAGTTAAGATTAATTATTTTAAACATATTAATTGAATAAATCAATTTTTCAGGCGTTGAAAGTTACAAGAGAATGCCTGTTCAAGTACACAGACCCTGAATTTGACATAGAAAAGGAGATGTCAGCTGCAAAATCAAGCTTAATATATAGAATATTAAGGTACAAATTAATAATATTTGTCAAATTTTGGCGATTTTATAGCTATTTAACGCATAATTATTTGTTTTACCATTGATTTTAATATTGATAAAAAATGTAGTAATGAAGAGAGTTTGGCAGACTATAGCCAAGAAACATACACAAGCGCGCTCAGACAAACTGATGTCGACTTCAACAAGTATTCAGTAGCCCAGGTACATTAAGAAGTTAATTCGATTAGATCCAGGAACTAGGAGTTGAAAAGATAAGAGAGGCATTCAAAAAATATTTCACGCCTTTTCTGGAATTTTCAGGACCGCCTAAGATAATGTCGTGCATAGCAAGTAAAAGCGACGTAAGAACAACTAAAATTTTCACACACTTTAATTCAGGCGAAAACCATATATAAAGGCTTCAAAACCGTAAAATATCACAACATACAGCAACTCGAATCTAAATCACTGCTGAGTTTGTTGGCAAGTAGTGCAGAAGCACAAGAAAACTAGCTAAGAAGAGACGGATCTAATCTTATTTCAAATATTATATATTATAAATATTTAAAATTATATTAAACTCCTAAAAAATAGCAGGGAGATCCATAAAATATCGCAATGGTGACGAAGCAGGTCCAATACAAGGAGGACGCTGTAGATAAAAATAAACAGCCCTCATTAAATAAATCCAACAGTGAATCTCAGACCTTGGCAATTCAAAAAGCCCGAGAAAAAAGTGCAATACTCGCAAAAGCAAGAGAAATCTTCTCACAGCAGGTACTTTTGATGTCCCACATAAATATCTAAATTTCTTCCAAATAAATCAAATATTTCAGTTCCCAACTGCATATCCTATGGAATATGAACTTTGGGGGAAGGATTTAATGCATAATACGTGGAGAAGATGTACAGTAGTCCACGCAAGGTAGGCATTAACTCCCTCACAAATGCATAGGCCTGTGGACCCAAATAAGGAAATCACACTTTTAAAACCCAATGAGTATGACTACTATATACACTGGCTAGGTCTAGATCGTAGACTTGACTGCTGGCTGACGATAGAAAATGTAAGAACCATGGACCAGGGCCCTCCCAAGGGAGCCCAAGTAATCCATGATATTGAACCTGAGTTTCATCATGACCATACAGGTAAAAAATAACAACCTAAAATATAATTATATAACTAAATAGGAATTGATGATGAATACCTGAGGGAGCATGAAATTAATACTAAATTAAAAACTATTAGAAGAATTAAACTAGGTCCTTTCCTTGTTGATACGTGGTACTTTTCTCCGTACCCACCTCCATATCAAAATATCGACACACTGTTCATCTGTGAATTCTGCCTCTCTTTCTTCAGAAACGAGGAGGAGTTAAACTTCCATATCATTCACTGTGAACTAAGACATCCACCAGGAAATGAAATTTACAGGTTTGTTTCAACTACCCATTCAATCTACCAATTTTAAATCACTTGAATGTTTTAAAGAATTAATTTAGGGATGAAAACCTTGCAATGTTTGAAGTTGACGGAGCCATGAGTACAGTTTACTGTGAAAATTTATGTTTCCTCTCAAAGTTATTTCTAGACCATAAGAGCCTAAGGTTTGAAGTTTTTAATTAGTTAACTTAATTTAGGCATACTGTCTTTTTGTTTATTTTCTACGTTATGACAGAGTTTGACGAAAACGGATATCACATCACAGGTTATTTTTCAAAGGAAAAACACTCTAAAAATAACGTTTCTTGTATATTATCACTACCACAGGTACTTGTTTCTGTACTAATAACCCTTTAGCACCAGAGAAAAGGATACGGAAAGTATCTAACTGCCTTTAGTTACCTCCTTTCCAAAAAGGAAGGGAAAACCGGTACACCTGAAAGACCATTATCAGACCTTGGAAAAGCTTCCTATATGTCATATTGGTCTGAAGTTTTACTGGAAATACTATTTGACCCTAAACACGAAAATTTGTCAATACAGGTATATACAAATTTGTACATCTATTCTTATTAGTATTATTAACATTAATGATAATTTATACTTTTGCCCATATTTTTAATATAATTTATCCTAGGAATTGTCTCAAATGACTGCTTTTGAGCCTAATGATATAATTTCATGTTTGGAAGAGCTAGGAATACTACACACTCTCTCGAATGGAAACTCAGTAATAACGATACTTCCTGAAAAGAAGAGAGAATTGCTCTCGAAGTCAAGAACTAAAACCAGGAAATTGTACATGGAAAAACTCCATTGGATACCATACGACGCACACAACGAACTAACACCCGTGTAATTTAATTTAATGTAGTATATTTGAAATTTGAATTTTTAACAAAATAAGTAAGTTAAATTAAAATTTATCAAGTTTGGGGGTCAGAGAACCTTGCCAAATTCTTCCCTTTTTCCAATTAAACAGAGAAGTGACCTAGCTGAAACCTCGTTATTGTACACATTGAAGCTAGAAACCAAATATGTTCCAACCCTCTTGGGCATAGGGTCCTCGAAATTAGTGAGAATGTTATAAAGAACATTTACAGGTAGTGTTTTATTCTCACCTTCGTTTCCTGTGTAGAATTTTGAGACCCTATTGAAGGCGTTTTTAAATTTTTGGATGTCATCTGAGAGCATATATATTTGATTCCCATATCCATCATCGTTTACTTGTTCCCCGTCCTATTATGGATATTTAAATATATATTATTACCTCATTCTCATTGTTATTAGGGTCGTACCACTTAGATTTGGCTAAGCGCCTGAAATTTATAAAACTTAAAAATTCCTGTGGGTCATTTAGATTTGAAAGGGCACTTTTAACCTCCTCTTCGGACCAGAACTCTCCCATTGACCTTAACATCACTAAAGCATGTTTCTTTGGGTCAATATTCCTAGCCTTTCCGTAATAATTGTAAACCTGTGTACACAGTTCCTCAAAGTATGAGTTATCTTCCATTTCAAATTTAAAAAATTTATATTAATTATTATAATCTATAATATACAAAAAATAATAAGTAAAAATAATAAATATATTTAAGGATGTGTTAGTGTGTATAAAAAATGTGAGCTAAATTTAAAATTTACATTAGGCTGCACTCTGAGATTCTTGTTGTTCCTTCTTTTTCTTAGAACTCTTTTTTGGTTTTGATTCAGGAGAGGAAACGCCATCAACCAATTTTGACGATTCTTCACCATTTTCAGTTTGTTCCTTTTTCTTTTTAGAGGACTTCTTTGGTTTCTTCACCGGCTCTCCATCGACGGCTGGTACTTTCTCCGATTCTGATACGTGATTTAATTTTTTTCCAGAGGCCGAATCTTTATCTACAGTTTTCTGTTCATTTTCAACATTATTTACAGACTCAGTCTCACTTTGTTCCTTGTTTTTCTTGGCTGGAGTTTTTCTTTTTTTCTTTGGTTTCTCGTCAGTTTGATCTTCTGTAACCCTTTTGGCTTTTTCATTCAATTTTGCTAAGTTTGATAGTTGCTTATACTCCTCATGTGCTTGTTTCATTACGTTAATGTTTTTATCGTGTTGTGGTCCACCGAGTAAATAGTCCATTCTCTTAGTCAGCTGTTCGCTCATCTTCTTGCCGTAAACATCAGTGTTTACGTCACAAAAATAGTCGAGTCTAGCTGCAAGGGCGCACTTGTTTGCCAGATATCTGGCAGCCTTGCCCTTATGTTTATTTGAAGCCTTACCAATAAATGTTGACTGAAATAGAAGACCGTATTTAGGAGTATTTGTCCTAGATTTTAGTGCTCTGAATAGTGCCTTCTCTGCACCTAAGATTTGAATTGTACTTGCGGGGGATTTTGCCAAGTTCACCAATGACCCAGCATGACTGATAAGTCTTCCTGAAAGAAGAGTACCTACGACACAGTTCAAATTTGGAGCAACAGTAGAAACTTTATCGCTCAAGTACCCGCTCAATTTGTTCCTCATTTCATCCAACTTTATAACATTATCAGCAAAATTTAAAATATTTGTCAAGTCTAGGTCAGCTAATTCATGACCTATTGAATGCCTGGATGCCTTTTTAACAGTCAATGCAAGCTCCTCTCCCAAAAGTTCATTCAGTGGTTCCAAATTATCAAAATCAAACTCTTCCTTTTTCTTAATTAGTTTTACAGCTTCGCAAAAGGTTTTATTATCTGGAACTAATTTACATAACTCGGGGAAATGCCATCCGTACCACTCCCGAACTCTCATTGCAAATGAGTTTAAGTTCTTTGTTAAGGTATCCAAGAGAGAAACTGAGTTTATTATAGGTTTATCTTGTTTTGAGGGGTCGAATTTAAGCTTACTTCTGCTATAGCTATGACCCAAACCTACTTGGAAGTTATTCATGTCAAAAGATGTTCCTCCCGATGCCAACTTCGTCAATCTCTTAGTTTCATATAATCTACAACCTCTAACCAGCTCAAGGACATTTGAGTCATAAATGACCTTAAAGCCTTTATGCGATAAACTTTTTGCTAGAGAAACATCAACAATTGCCAAAACGTGGTCTGTTTGTGGAAGATTCTGACTAAGGAAGTTAGTAAGTAGTAAAGTGGCTTCTCCTTCTGTAATACTTCTCATGTTTTCAAGAGCTTCTTTTGCCGTTCTGAATGGTTGGAAAGCTTTGAACTTAACTGCTCCTGAGAATCGTTCAGAATTTGAAACTAGTTCATCAAGTGATAAATCACTGCCAATCTGGTCCCATTGGTCGATTTGATACAAACCGTACCCTGCGGCTGTCTCAAACAACAAATAAGTTTTAGTCATCTCAGTTTAAATGTCAGAAGGTTTCTAGATTAGCTGGAAATAATTTATGAGACGAAATATAGAATTATATTTCTAATTCAAACGAAAGAACTGAATTTATGGTCTAATATAAAAATAATTTACATAATAATAATACATATAAAGTAATACTTGGAAATTTAAATATTTTTCTATAAAAATCCACAATAATAAATGAAGCATGGGGAAAGGATACTTTAAACATTATATATAAATATTCAGTCACTTTTATGTGGATCTTATAGTTGTTTTAAATTATACAAAACTTTATATATTAATTTATAATAAGTTCTATGTGAAGGTATTTATATATTTATGATTTCTACTAACATGTTAACAATTTTGTTTTTTTCTTCCATATTTATACAAGATTCTAACCAATTATACATTTGATTTTGAATTTTTTGATTATTTATATATTTATTTAGTGTTATCTTATTTGTTATGATGTATTTTATTTTGGTAGTTTTACATAATATTGAAAATCCATTAAGATTTATATTATGATCATTAACATATATCTAATTTAATTATATTTATATGTTTTATAATTTATAGTTTAATAAAATACATTCGGCACAATATTGTACTTATGTGTTTCTGACATTAACCTGACCCGTTTTAGATCCATTATAATATATTTCGATTTAATCTCTGTAAAATATTTTAATCATAATTGAATATTATGTATAAACTAAAATGTATGATAATCGCAATGAGGAAACGCCTACACATTGTAGCTCTTCCGAGAAAGTAAGCGAAGATGAAACTTATTCTCCCATAAGTGGAGACGAAACCCCTAACTATCCAAGTGAAATAATATGCTTCTCTAAGGAGAGTATAGATTCTTTGGTTAGAGTCTCTGAAGTCCCAGGTAAAGGAAGTAAGTTTGATAACGCATATGAATACACTTAGGATGTTTATTTGTTCGGAAGGCTTTTGAACCTGGAACATTAATATTTGCAGAAGCACCGCTTTTTATGATTGAACCGTCATCAAATCAAGAGCTTTGGGATCAATTGTGTGAACTGAACGAAGAATCACCATTTGTGTTACCCCCTTTGTGGCATAAGGCTGCTTTATTTAGTATTCTAGAAGGGAATGAAGAATCAAATCATATTATGGAGAATAAGTGGGTTGAAAGTACGTTTATATACTATAAATTTATTACAAATTAGACCGGAACCAGGAGGTATCTCTAGACGTTTTAAGGGTTTTAAATTCAATATGTACATTACACGATGGAGATTTTATATATGATGGAGTAGTAATTAAACCTGAAGTATACCAACTGTATCTACAAGTTTGGCCATTAAACGCTTTTGGAAGAACTTCAGAACCAGATGGGCTTGTAATATATGACAGTTAGTTTAATTAAGTTTAATTTGTTAATAGAAATATCCTATCTTGCTCACAGCTGTAACCCCTCATGCTGTTGGCATCATACTGAAAATGACGAGTTTGTTCTAAGGGCTAGAAAGAAACTAGAACCTGGAGACGAAATTACCATATCTTATTTGGGTGAAAATGATCTTTTGTCACCTACATATAGTACTTTAGTAGTTATTTTAACTTTCAATTAGGGAGAAGGACCCTGCTTCAAAATTGGCACTTTTTTTGTACATGTGATAGGTGTTCTATTCCAATAGACAACTGTAGAGGATTTTTGTGTAAATGCTGCCACTATGGATCTATTTTTTTAAATTATGATTCGTTTTTTTCAAAATTTATTAGCACCAAGTGTGAAATGTGTGGATATAAATTTACAGAATCTGAAACAAACGAATATATAGAATTGGAAAGAGCATATGTTTATAGAATTGATGGAATAGAAAAAAGTAATCTTATGGATATATTACAAGTTTACGATCACGCAAAAAATGTGTTCAGCCAGCACTGGGCTCTATATCAATTACAGACCCTATTGTATGATATTTATAAAGAAAAGGAGAATTTTGAGCAAGCCAAGATATATCTTATGCTCAGAATCAATTATGTTGATAGGGTAAGTTAATATTTAATAAAATTATTGTAAAGGTTATCACTGGACCACTATACTGTGTAGCATTTATGCACGAAGAAATGGCTGATATCTTAACATATATCTGTAATTTGGACCTAAATGTTTCAAAAATGAGCAACCCAAACTCAGATGTAGGCACATTGTAAGTCTCATTACTATTTCACTATGAAAACAATACTTAGAAACATGATCATGGGATACTACTTCAACGCAGCCGCATTATTGTCCATCTTGTGCGGTTATAAACACTATTATTACAACTCAGTCATAGTATGTTTTATATTTTAAGTGTTAATTTATATTTCTTTAGTCGAAAAGGTATAGAATAGAAGAATTGGCAGTTTCACTAATGAAACTTCCTCAAAATGGAGAATCACTTGATGAAGTGTAAATGTGTTCGTATTCTCCAAATCCACATTTGTAAATTGTAGTAATAAATATTAATAAAATATTCTTACATCTTAATTCATGGGAGTGTATTGTATTTATACCATTTTCTTACTGTAAATTATCCCTATGGTTGATTTCAACTCGTTGAAGTCATACATCTTAAATTTGTACGAATCCTCTGTCTTAATTTTAAAATATGGTTTTGTTCTAGTCAGAAGATTTAAAAATTCATGTAAAATAGTATCTATCGCCAGATCTCAGGGCCAATTAAATGATGAGCAGTTTTACACCCTGTACGGTATGTGTTAGCCTAGTTAAGGATTAGGCTAATTTTGTTTTTTTCCATAAAATTATGTATTAGGATTATATAAACAAGCTCTGTTCGGGGATTATGAAGATTACGGGAGCCATCTTTCTACGCATTCATCCGATAAAATGTACCTTAGTTGCTAAAATTTTTTTATACTTGAAATTTGAATTTGTATAAAATTTATAGAGAATCATGGAAGAAACTTAAGGGGATGTCACCCAAGGACGCCATTATAGAATACATAAGGTATTCTGACCAGGTGCTGGCAACATTCAAAGATTCAGTTGATTTTGAAACTGTATGTTCATATAGTGATAAAAATTTCAGAATGCCGGAGTGTTTAGTAGAATTATGATAATGGATTCAAATGAAGAGTAATTTTTTAAAATAACAAACTGGTGATTTTAGAAGCTTTGAATATGATGATTTATTGACATCGGCTACCGAAGGTGATTTCGATAAAGTCAGAAGTATGGTCGAAAGTTTGTTATTAAATTGATAAAAATGTATAGAACAACCAACATTGGTGGACGTAAAAAGCCCAGAGGGTTTAACAGCACTTCATCTAGCAGTTGATCGGTATGTTTAGAATTATTAAAAGATTTTAGCGGGCATATTGATATCGTAACGTTTCTCCTGGATCATGGTAGGATTCTTTTAAACTTTATGTTTATTTTTTTACAAGGAGCAAATGTAAACGCGGTTGATGATAGTGGAGACACTCCACTACATATGGCACTTGCCTCGGAACAAGAAGAAATATTTAAACTTTTGGTAGCTAGAGGAGGTGATCTAGAACAAAGGTAAATTGAGTTTTAAAAATCAAATCAAATTAGGAATTATGAAGGTCTGAGGCCTATAGACCTGATACACCTATCTAATATGTAGAACAATATCGTCAATCCCCCAAGAAACATCGCACGGGTTCCTCTCTTTGGCCAAGCTGCTAAAAAACTCTAATGCTACTGAACTATCAGAATTAGCCATAGAAACCTCGAAATATACCTAATATGATTCTGATTAGTATTTACATTAATTAAAATTATTCTAAGTGGAACTTACAGATAGCCTATCGGGATATTCAATACCACAAACATCTATTCCAAACTTCATACAAGCAGAATCAGGGACAGTAGGACACCAATTATGCCATTCTAAAGGTACTAATTACTAAATTTTTAATACCGCTCCATAGTATTTTATCATTAACTTTTAAGAATACAGATTCTCCTAAAATTTATTTAATTGTTGGAATTGAATGTTTTGGAATTTTTTAAAAAATAAAGAAAAATACCTTTCCATTCATCGAAAAAATGGACTCTACCGCTAATCTTAATCTCAGTATGTTCAGGCAGATGATTGTAAAACCTCTTAACACCACCGGACCCAAGAACACTAGAATAATTAAATAATATAAACATACCAAGGCCCACCGAGAAATGAATCCTTAGAGTTCCCGCAAGTGTTAATACTCTAAAAAAGCTTATATTAATGGAATAAATACCCCCGATATCCAATTCATTTCATCTTTTAGGTTAAACCTATCAACTTCCCAGAGAACCCTAAATTTAAATTGTTGGCAGTAGTGGAATACCATTGTTTAACTGAAAGAGATGTCATAGTTGTTGTTTTTAAAGTTCCATTAAGCTTCATCTTTGAGAGGCACTCGAAGATGTCCTGATTCATCCGTAGTTGAACTTCATTTGTTCTAAATAGAAAGTCATTGTTGACTTCACAGAGTTCAGTTATTTGCGATAGTCTTTTAAACCCGATACTTCCTACAATCAGGTTTGAATCACTCGGGTCATATCCAGAAGTTTTAGAGTGTACAAAATGTGTAATGTACAGCAACAAAACTACTGTAATTTTCTGATTTAGATACATTAGAATTTAACATAATTATATGATACAATTTAAAAGATGTTTTATGAATTACTTGAGAGATTAATACAACATCACTCTTCATTGTGTGGTGTGTAAACTATTCTAAAATATAACCTATATTTAAGTGTAAATGAACTTTAAATTGTATATTTTAATTATAAAAATATGTAATGAAATTTTTATTCTTGTTTCTAATCCATTTACTAAAAATTACTGTCGTTTCAGGAAGAGATAATAATATTAATCACAGAGATGGTAGTGAAATACTACAATTTACTTACACATTTGTCTGAAATTTTTATATCACGATATTTACTAATATTTCTACTCAATTATCTGGATTTTAATTTTTTTAGGGCCTATTGGATTACCTCGTCATGTATTTTTACGTAATTCCAAGGAACGGATGAGAAGGCATAAGCCAAAGATAGTAAACGAACATTCACCTATAATAGATGAATTTAATGCTGAGAATTCTCAAAATATCGCAGAATCTGAGAATAATCTTGATCGGATGAATGATCTGATGAAAACTAATCAAGATTACAATATACTTAACTTTGATCAAATGCAAAATTATAATTATAATTTTTACTTTATTCCAGAATGGTTCAATACATTACCTCCAAGTTTAAGTAGCACAAAGGGATTTGTTATCGATAGTTTATCTAGTCTGGCACACATGGGTATTTTTAATGATTATATAGTGTTATTCAGGTTTAATGTCGCTAATTTCTACCCAGGCATTTCAAAATGCCTATTGTTCAGTTTTCTCTAGTGAGACTGAGAAGGCTATATGTCTGAAAAATAGTACGTTTTAATTTTAATAATGTTTTCATAGGCATTGAAAACATAAACAAAATCGCACAAATGGGTAAGTTTATTCATGATAAATCTTCTCAGGAAGGCAAATAATGTCACTAAACTTTCGTGTATTGGCAGGAGGAAGGTTTGTCCTAAATATTTTAACAATTTTAGGATGGCAAAGGAAGCGCTCATTGCACTGAATACTCTAGCCGCGGACTCTCAGAACGTTGGAATAATAAAAACTCTTGGATCAACTATAATAATGTATTTAACGTTAATGAGGGAGGCTGTAGGGGACGAGTTTGTTTATTTATTTATCAATAAATCTTAGGACTAAAGCTCTTGCTGGATCTGTAATGACAAAATTAACAAATTTACCAGTTGCCTCAAATATACCGGACATGAGTAGTGGAGGATTTGGAAGAGTTAATGGTAATTTTTTAAATTTTACAGTTTTTAGTTATACTTCCAAGGCCGAGCAGGATTCAAAGACCTGATTACGATATCGCAAAACTTAAGGCAGGAGCAAATGAAAAGGAGTTACTATCATCAATATGAACTACCAAAATTTAACTGATTGCCTTAAAGGTTTAAAGAAAGACTGATCTTCCCATTTACTTGGTGGTCTAGGTCCAGGTCCTCTGACCTCGTGGTATCTAATTTAATTTATTAAAAATCTATAATACCTATGCCTCCTATATGTATCAAACTTCAACTTTTTCTTCCTTGTCGCCCAGTATCCATGTCTGTGGTACCATTTCCACTTACTTGGGATAAATTTTCCTTTAAAAATTTAAAATCAATTTAAAATACCTTTAAAATGTTTACCCATCGAAAAGAGTGTGTTGAGGGTGTCAAGAAAAGCTCCAATTACTGAATTTTCAGATATAATTGGGTTTAATGGAATCTAAAAGATGTAATTTAAATGAAATATTGTGGAACCTGGGTAGATATACAAGTATTTGTGGCTACATTTGGAATCTCTCCAAACCCTAGCCTTCTTAAAAAATCATCTGCGATAAATGGGATTTTTATTGTTTTCACATATTTTAAAATGTTTATATTTATACTAAAGATGAGATGACTCATTGTGTAAATAAATACTAAAGTAAAATTGGCACAATATTAAATGTCAAATTAGTGTAAATATTCCAAAGCCTCAGAACCATATATAGCCTCAATAGTTAACTCAATGTGTAGAGGATTATTTAATCCTAGAATCTGTAAAACCTCATCGACCTCCTCCAAAACTGATTCTTGAGTTTGGATACAGTTTCGGGTTTCATGGAACTTATTCTTCTTCGTAATATTCAGGATCGAGTTATCTTTTAGGTGCTTTGTGTACATTTCATGTCTGTTCAGGCATATTTTATAAATTGAGTTAGAAATGATGTTGACTAGTGCATCCACAAAGTCTTTATAAAATAGTCTTCCTCGGAATGTGGTTGATTGATAAGTATTTTGCTCAATATTCGCTATAATCGTATCATCTGCGATTTTCTGAACTGATGACCCGTCCATATATCCTGGCACAATTCCGAAATCTCTTGAGAAAACTACAAACATTGCAGTCGATAACCATGAGTCGTCATCACATTTGTACGATTTTGGATCCCGTTTCTGCTTTCCAAACATAGAAAGTCTACTATAGTGCTTGAATATAAGTTGTAAGATATTCTCATTTAACTTGTTTCCAACAGTGTTTGGAATCTCTGTAGTTATGTAGTTTGCCAAGTCAGTTTCAGTTGGGAAGTAGTGCAACTGTGCAGACTCTTTTTCATATTTGAAATTAAGACTTGATCGTAGTAGCTTCTTCGTATTGTAGAACTTTAGCGATTTTTGGAATTCAGGTCGTGTAGTAAACAGCTTTTCATATAGAGTCAAGATGTGGAATTGACAAAAGTGGTGGAAAGCAGAAAGTCTTGATGGGTGTAGATTATCTCTCAAGAGAATAACATCTCCCGATTCTGCTATCTTGTACAACAGGTTCAGATAAGCCAATTCTCTAAGGTAAACACACCACATGTTTTCCGGAAGTATTCGTTTCTCCGAGATCACTATCGAAAACTTATCGAACATTTCGTCTAACTTCTCCTTGTTGTTCAATAAAGTTTTGCTGATTGATAAGTCCATATGGAACAGATCCATAGAATTCCTTGGTATTCCATACTGGATCATGTTATCCTTAGTATTATACTTGTTACTGTAGTAGAAGAATATCTCGTTCAGTGCGTTTTTGAGTCTGATACTTGACTTCAATACCTTTGTTATACCTGAGTGAATATCATAATTACTACATCTCCGCCAGAAAGTTTCAACGATTTTATCCACTTCAGTCTTAGGTTCTTCAGGAATACACCTATTCTTAACAAATGGTAATAGTCTTCCGGTTATTGTTTCCTGCTGAATAGTCTGGGTTTCCTTATCTAGTTGCATCTTTTTGATAGGTTTGAATTCAAGATTATCGTATTTTTCATGGACTTTCTTCTTAAAATCTTCAAGTTTCTTAACTGATTCATCTACTTGCTCCTTAATCTTTAGCATTTTCTTCTTTTTATCATGAAGAAGATTCTCCCACCTGTTAAGCTCTATCTCGTCACATATTCTATCACTTATCGAATCAAATTTATCTGCCAGATCATATCTGTGCAACTTCCTTAACTCATCCCCTATTCTGGTGTAGTTGAAAATAACGTCAGCTAAATTCTTAAACCCTTTAGTCTCACCATTAACTGATGAGTTATAGCTGTTCAATTCTTTAATGCACTCTATAATACTGCTCGTTTTGGCTTTCAGCATCTTCTGGTATTGACTATCCACAAATTGGTGAAGTTGGCCTAGTCCGTAATTCTTTAAGTGGGCCATTTTATACATTTGGCTTTCCATTAGAAAGTTATTCTTCTTCATATGTTTAGATTTATCATCAAGCAGTTTGGATATTAGTTCAAATGCCTTTGATTTCTCACTGTCTTCCATTTCCTTATTGGAGTGGAAGAAATTAAAAATTGCTTGAGAACATCCTTCTAAATTATCCTGGCTCAACATATGATTTAAGCTCAATGATAATGAATCGAGAGTTTCTGGAAAACTAGAATAGTATTCATCCAATTCCTTTACGTTTGTTATTTCAGGTACAAAAGGACTCCCATATATAGTTTCTCCATCAAGTTGAACATTTAAGCTACACGGAGTTCCAAGATTACGTAAATACGATGGGAGAACAGTTTCATTTTTTTTTGCGTAAAATTCTTTTACCTTATCCAAATCAGGTCTAGGTACTATTACCACGTACTTGATTGAGATAACTCCGTTTCCCAAATGTTTCACGTCAATTACCTTGCCCAAATTTGTACACCAAGCTTTTACATATGGCGTCTTATAAGTAATTATGTTCCCAACTTTATCGCAAACGTTCAGTGTTAACTCATTTACTAGTGAGAATTTTCTCAATTTATCAACAGCAAACAGCCTTCGCTTCTGGTAGTCTTCTGAAACCTTGTTTTTACACTCAAAATCCCACCTTTCGTCATCCATAACTTCCACCATACTCTTTATATATGGCATTGCCCTGCATTTTAGATTATTAATGTTTTGGACTCTGGTTGACATTGAACATGTTTTACCATCTGAAATGAAAATGTTAAATGGAGACCCTGCAATATCGTTACCATCAAGTCTTACGTAAAGGAGAAACATTCCCTTCATTGAAACTTTGTATCTGACGTTATATGTATTGTCGTCTGAAACACAAACGTCCCACTCGAAGTTCTTATAAATTGATTCTGCGTAAAGATTGTTCATTAATCTATCATTTACACATGATGAAATTGACCTGCAACGGTCTCTTTCATCTGTGAAACTTCCCACATGAACGGTTGTCCTGAAACAACAGTCATCGCAAGATTCAAGATGCAAACGAATTGTTCCAGGCCAGCATTTGTTTCTCAAATGCACTTGAAACATAAGCCATTCTCCGCACGGTCCTCCCTCTAAACTATCTCCTTCTGCATAGCAAAAGTCAGATTCTGGAATTAATTGATTATTTGGACTGATACATGAGTCCAGTGAGTGTGTTCTTGACTCCACTTCACAGTTACTCATTGTTATGTGCGATCCGCTATTTTTAATTCATACTTAATGGAACAAAAAATCATAACACAAACTCATGTGAGAATTTTTAAATATACTTTGATAATTTCGAGTTAAATAAAGATTAATAGACAAAGAAAAATAAGTTCGGTGTAATCTTATTAAGAATATGAAGAAACTCCACAAATTTCACCTAAAATTAAGCCATAAATTATCTTAAGAAAAATAACTGTCAATAGTTGCATAATATGAGAGTTAAAATGAAAGTTAACGGATAAGGATATAGATTTATATGTTCATAATAGAAAGGGCTAGGAAGTGCACAGGTGTAAACACAACGATGAAATAATTCGAATAATTATAAAAAACATAAGCTAAAAATATTGAAAAAATTATTTAATCTAAAAGGAGAAAGCAATTCATTGAAATTCAAAATTATTACAGAGCTATATGAAATGACGTTGAGTTTTGAATTAATAACATCAAAATTTGTTCATAGATAATAGAATCCAAGATGATTTTATTTATTTGTTTTAAATTATTATTTTATTTCCTTTGATTATGTGAATTATTTTATATAAAATAAATTGTTAAGGGGGTGAATACATTCACTAACATGATTCTATATAATTTATTACTGAATATTTATAACATTTCAATTTAAATTCAATTTACGTGTTTTTAAAATGAGTTATTTTAAATAATTATAATGTACAATAATTTATTTTTATTGATTTATCAGTTGTAAAATATTTTTATAATAAAATGGGTAAAAACATCTTTAGAAAGCCTAAAAAAACATCAGAAGATGCAGATAATAAAAATAATAAAAAGAAATCTTCAAGTTCGGGTTTTAAGGCTTTGATTACTGAGGATGGGAAGGATTATATTCCATTTAACGAGGATGAAGGTTTGTACTATTATTAATTTGAAAATGATAACTTATTTTTCATAATTAATTTAATTTATAGAAAATTTCCAAGATGAAGATTATGAGAAATTAGGTTTACCTCCCTCATTCACACCAGAAGTTACAGATGGTTAGTAACTTTTGAATATAATGTTTTCAGATGAATTGGATGAGGATTTAGATGATGATTATCCCCAAGATGATGAAGAAGATGATGTTGAGGACGAGGAAGAAGAAAAGGACGATCGAGTAAATTGGGGGAAGAGATTAAAAGAATATTATGTTGAAGGCTCGGATGAAGAGTCTGATGAAGAAGCATTGGAAGATCGCATAGCAGAAGCACGTGAAATTGCAGAAGAAATGTATGAAGATGTGGAGGAAGAAGATGCAGAATTGGATAGATACATAGAGTCAGAAAAGGAAGATTATTCGACAGTAAGTTTATTTTATATGTAAACCATATAGGCTCTGGATACCCTAATGGAGAATCTATCTGAATCATTAAAAAAGGATTCAGAAAAGATTGAGCTACCTGAAAACTTTTCATCAATGAGTGATGAAGACAAAAAGGAGTTTCTTGATAAGGAACACCCAGAGTTTCTATTACTACTGAAAGAATTTAAGGATAAATCAGATATATCGAAGGAACAGATATTTAAGCTTTTGGATGACCCAAAGTCGTTTAAATTCTGCACTAAAGATGTAAGATAACACAATATTTAATAGAATATAGGGGATGGAATATTTGGATATCCGAAATGAACTCTTTTTGATGTATTTGTCGTATCTAACGTACTACTTACTCCTTAAAGTTCATGGAGTATCTGTGGTAAAACATCCAGTGATAGACCGCTTGTTGGAAATAAGACTTCTATTGGATAAAGCGAAACCAATAGAGAATAAATTACAGTATCAATTATCCAAACTCTTGAATAACCTAAAAGGTATTTGAAGCTATTTTCATTCATTTGTAGCTAAAGAGGAAGATGATGAAAACTTGGTACCAAAACCAGAAAATATTGAAGTTGACAATGTGAAGGGACAGAAATACAAGGCTCCCAAACATTTAATAAATCAATATACCACAAATGAAGTAAGTTATTTATGTCTAATCCATTTTAGGAAAAGGAGGAAGTTGAAGATGATCAGTACAAGTTTATGAAAAAAATGAAAGAAATTGAAGAGTATGAGATGGATCATATGAGAAGGATACCAATGAGCAAAAAATATAAAAAATGTAATTTATAAAATTTTAAATTTTCAATAATAATTCTTTAGACCTCAAGATGATGGACAAAAACCAGAAGAATTTGGTAGGAAGCAATTTGCATGATTTAACGAACTTTGGCACTGGATTTGGCAGCTCTGATAAGAAAACTAACTCAAATGACCTGAACCTAGTAGCTCAAAAGTTAAGACAGAGTGTGATTATGTCGGAAAAGAGAAATAATCCAGATTACTTATACACTGGTAGTATTAAAAAGAAAGCCAAAAAAGACTCTCAAGCAGAAGATCGGCCCTCAAAGAAAGTAGATAAAGAAAAAGAAAGAGTTAGAAAACCAGATGAAGTTGATAAAATAAAGAGTAAATATAATAAACTTAAAGAGGAAAGAAGGAAAAAATACCAGGAAAAGAATGTTAAAGTGTATAAACCACCAGAGGTAGTGGATGGGAAGAGAGGTAATTTAATTAATATAAAATCGATTTTTAGAAATTGGAAAGGATATCATGAAGAATAGAGGATTAGTGGTCAAGAGAACGAAAACACAAGGAAACGCAAGAGTAACAAATCGCAAAAAGTTCGAAAAGAAAATGAAAGTATTCAACGCAATGACGAATAGAAATCGAACTGAAGCATTAGATTACTCAGGAGAAGAAACAGGAATAAATGTCAATAAAAAGAAGTCACTAAACGCATAATATCATACCAATATTCATACTTTTTTGTAGTTGGGCCTGATTCAGTATATATAATCCAAAATGTACAGTAGAATTGGTAGTTAATTATGTCGTTCACTGCAGATGGACTTTATAAGAAAAATAAACAAAAATGTGCAGGAATCGTTCTCAATACTCAACGAAGGAATCCAAATCACAAACTCGATCCTGGAATTAAATAAAATACACCTGCCACAATTATTTCAATTATGTCCATCAAAATATAAAAATGACGAGGAAAAGGGAATCTGTTGTTTATTTGAGGGAATTAAGGCTGAAATCATTGGGGGTGTAGAAGTAGTCAAAACCAACGGGCTGGAATCCAAAGAATTAGGAGAACATAGTACTAAAAGTAAATTTTTAAATAGATTAAGACAAGGATATCAAGAAAAGTACGATCTAAACAGAACCCAGGTATCTAATCCAGGGAAGATTTTAGAGGTAGAATGTGCTCTAGGAGAAAATTGTTTACTAAAGAAATTTTCAATTAACTTGTACATAGAAAGCATTGAGTTTGTATCATTCTTTCTAAATACTCTGAGTAATGTACTTAAAGATTCTAGTAAAGCATCAAGAAAGTTGGTAGAAACCCAAACGTTTTCAGTATTATTTGAGATATCTAAATTGGTAGAAGTAGTTGTATTCTTGAGGTCAGATAATCAATCGATAAGAAAAATCATACAAAATGTAAACTCGATACATGGTTCCCTGGTGAATTTGGTTTCATTTTCACTAAATTTGTTAAACGAAGTGTTACAATACCCTCTGCACATTTTCTTTAATAACCTTAGTAAGGAATATGATGATTGTAGAGTTGAAAGGAGAAAATATGATTTTTTCTTAAAGCAGAGATTTCCACTGGAAAATATTGACGAATATGACTTGGTAGGCTCATTCTGGTTCATAAATATTACTGAAGAGGAGAGGATTGATTTGGATCAGTATTTGTTATATCTTGACTCGATTCTGGATTCTTCAAACAACTCAAGACTAATAATAGATTATATAAGTTTAATAAGTGAACAAGAAGATGATTCCTACAAGAATATCTTATATGGATTTGTATTAATTTTTCAGAAATTGTTTGGATATAATGACCTTAATTGGCACTTGTCGGAGAATGACACAAATATATTATATTTTTGGAATAGATACTACGATCCCTGTAACTACTACTTGTATTATAATGATTGTTGTTATGATTGTACAAAGCCAAAGATGAATCCGGACCTTTCAGTTGAAGGTGACTACTGTTCATGCTTTCTAAGTAACGAGAGATGTAATTTTAGAGTTAAGATTGTCCTGGAAGAAGATTTGAAAACTAATAAGGAAATTATAAGGATTTTGACTAAAGTTCTTGATCATTTTAATGAAGTTTATATTAAGACCAGAGTTTTAGGGTTACTGCTACAGGTAGTATCACAAGTTGACACTTTCATGGATTTGTTACACAAACATGGAATATTTGAGATAATTTTTGATACACTATCAGAATGCGCTAAGGATCAGTTTTACCTTTTAAATAACACCTTGAATGTGATTTCATACCAAAGCCAAAATCCCCTGAGTTTCCTATCATTGATCAGAGAAGAAGATTTAAAAATACTCATGACATTCCCACCATGTACCATAGAAACTATATTGTTAATACATAAATATGTTGTTGCCTCAAAGTGGCAAACCTCAGTTAAATATAGAAAAATCCTAATAGATTACGCTAAACCCTTAACTTTGTTGTACACATATTACAAGTGTACATACCAATCGTCAAATCGGCTGGAACTTTCAGGACTATTTTTACACATTTTTAACGTGGTTCTTGAAACTGTTCTCGTTGCTCAAGTATCTTTAAGGAATCTTTCGCATGTAAATGACCCCTTTTGTTTACACTTACTATCCAAATTTAGTGTACTTGATTACTATACTGATTTTGATGACTTTAGAGACAACTTTGATTTAGAGTTGTTTAACGCGTTGGTGTGTAGTTTTGTTATTCTGTTGAACTTGTCAAAATCAGGAACATTTGTGGAATATCATATCTTTAATTCCATTGCTAATTATTTGTCAGTTTCACTTTGTTTTATGGACTACTTTGGAAATGTGAATGGTAATAATGTGGTTGAGCGGATGACATCACAAACAGTAAATAACTTGCATGAATTGTACAAATATATGCTAAATGTGGCACATACGAAGGAAACAACAATAAATGAAGAAGTTGTTAAAACAAAGATGGATACTTTGCTGGATTTTGGCACTTTCCCACTTTTCCAACTGGCAATAACACTTTTTGATCCATACATTAATGCAAGAATTTGTGATAAGTTGATCAAAAATGTAAGTTTAATTAGAAAAACTAACCTATATTTACAATTAATATATCATTTATGACTAATTAGGTGTTTAAAATAACGATTAAAATGGGACTGTTTGGCTCCTTTTCAGCAATTGGAGGAGGTTTAAATACATATATTTCAAACACATGCAACGAGTACAGCTTAGTCCTGAATCAAGACTTTGAAGATGGAAAAATAATTTTCTACAAAAAGTTTTTACTGAACTATACACTCATACTTCTGTCAACAGATCCCATGACTGATGTTCCACAGGTAAATAATTTCATACCGTAATTTTGTTTAGGCACAGTTTCTTACGAATTATAATATAAATTTTCTCCTGAGTTCAGCCTCTCAAATGGTTAGAATTCTAAAGGTATTTTTAAAACTTTAGTTTAATAATTTTAGAATCATTCTAGTGTAAACTTACAGCCGATACTGATGGATGTATTAAAATTTTTATTATATGTTGTGTTCTCTGTAGAACGCACAGCTTTGTTGAGAACCTTTGAATACACATTTTTATTTGGTAATATTATTAAACAAATTACTATTATTTAGAACTCGTTGAGTTGAATCTGTCGGGACCAAATTTAGAAATGATGAAAGGAATTTCATCAGTAATATTGGTTTATTTGATCATGATAGGAATAATACCTGATGAGAAAGTTAAAAACTTGGGTTTAATGTGTGAAAATTTAAAAAGGTTATATCAATCTATGGAATTTAAGGCCTCTGAAGTGGCATTAAAGGCGGATAATATTAACCCGGTTGATACATTGGGAGTAGATTTTCATCAAGTTGTAAATTATTTTCTGAATAATCTTTTGAAAACAGCAGTGACTGACTTTTTGGAGCTTTTTTATTGGAATGTTAACAACTATTACAACTTTTCACTTCCTCCTCAAGCGTTCAAGATCCTCATCATTTTCAAGTTGTATATTCACCCGCACATCTTTGGAGAACTTTCAAGTTAATTAGTTTAAATATAAAATAATAACTTATAGGGTTTATAGATAGTACTGGTAGAAGAACGAGTGATTCGGTTTTTAGTAAGAGTATTAGTGATTTAGTAGTTGATGACAGAATGTTGGATAAACCACACTTGTTGCTGAAAACTTTGTATTCAGGGGAGTTGGAATTTGCGAAACAAAAAATATGCACA
This sequence comes from Theileria sp. buffalo, assembly GCA_026724395.1. Taxonomy (NCBI): domain Eukaryota; phylum Apicomplexa; class Aconoidasida; order Piroplasmida; family Theileriidae; genus Theileria; species Theileria sp. buffalo. The sequence continues at coordinate 109,194 of JAJHPJ010000005.1, read as the reverse complement.
CTGGAGTGTCAACTCCATGTTATATTAAACTCATTGAATCTATCACGTATGGAAAATGAGGTATAATATGTATTATCCCGATTAAATAAAATATTTAGAGGTTGAGAAATAATATTGAACTACTGAAGAAACAGTTGGAAGGGCCGGGAAGTGAAGAGGATTTCAATTTGGAGCTAGAAGTGGAGATTGAAAGGCAGAGATACTCTCACCTTGAGGAAATGTACAATGTAAGTAATAAAAATAAAAATGATAATAAATTATAGAAACTATTGACACAGCTAAACGAGCTTACATTTAGCAAAGACAACATAAGATAATTTTTTAGCGATACTATTATACTTCATCTTTAGCCTTTTCCTCCTCGTTCTTCACAGGTTCAGTTTCAGGTTCTTCATCACCTTTTTCTTTCTTTTGGGTGACCTTAGATCCACTGTCCTCATCTTCTTCATGGTCCTCCTCAAATTCATTTTCTCCAGCCTCTTCGTGTTCCTCCATTGAACCAGAATCCTCTGACTCAGTTTTGTTTGAATTATTTTGATCTTCGGATTCGTTGCTTTCTTTAGCTTCTTCCGATTTAGTGCCTGTTTGAGGTTCAGATTCCTCTTTATTAACTGTTTCTGTTGATTCAGCAGGTTCTGATTCTTCCTTTTCAGTTTCAGTCTCATTGTCTTCAGTAGTAGTTTCTTCGGATGTAGAGGGAGTAGGCGTACTAGTAGTATCAGCAGTAGTATTTTGTACTTCACCTTGAGACTATAAAAATGTTAAAATGTACTTAATAATAAAATGTGTTTATGTAAGAACTGAGTAGTGAGTAGATGTATAAAATATACCTCGTAAGCTTTATCGACTTCATCATTTGGAGTGTCGCAAGAAGGCACCGAACTATTATCGACAAGCGCCTTAGAAGATACCACGCCCTCCGGATTCCCATTTACCAAGGGAGATGCGACCGGCTGTAAGTTGTTTAGACCACTTGCCTGTGCATTGTTATTTTCATTAGGTTTATCTAACTTGGAACTTGCCTCATTGGCTGCAGCTGAGGCCTCATTTTGAGCCTTTTCCGCTTCTTCTAATTTGTTTTGCTGTTCATCGAGAGATTTTTGTTGTTGATCCACTTCTTTTTTCTGATCATCTAGATCTTTCTTTTCGTTATCAAGATTCTTTTGATCAGTAGTTAAATCTTCTCTTGCCTTCTCTAAATCACTTTTTTCGGAGGCAACTTCGCTCTTTTGCTGATCAAGTTCTTTCTCTTTATTGTCCAACTCTTCTTTTTGGTTTTCAAGCGATTCCTTTTCCGCTTCTAATTTGTTTGCTTCGTTTTTTAAAGCATCTTCAGTTTTCTCTAAACTGTGTTCTTTAGCCTCAACTTGTTGTTCTGTAGAGTCTAATTTATCCTGAGCTTCTTCAAGATCCTCCTGTTGTTGTTCTAGTTCTTTCTGATCCTCTTTTAGATCCTCGGCAGTTTCCTGAAGAGCTTTCTCGGTGTCAGCAGCCTCATTAACTTTCTCTTCCAACGCCTTCTGCTGATTTTTAACGTCGTCGACTTCAGATTTTAATTCTTCATGTGCTTTTGTTTGCTCGGAATTTTTATCATTTTGCCATCCACTACCATCTGCTGGAGTGACCACTGAAGCGGAAGTTTGAGAATCAGATTTAAATGGACACGAGGCTCCAGAACTTTCGAAGCCATTTGAAGGATTTGTTCCGTTGGGGTAACCTAATTTACATGGTTGACCAACTTGGCCCGGTGCTCCGTGTGATAAGGGACAGGTACCCTCTCCTTCGTTGCGTTTGATGTAGCTAGCATATGTGCGATGATTAGTCTGGAAAAAATTATTAAAGTCTGAAGAAAATTTATCTAAGGTTAAAGGCTCACCTTGTTTGTCTCTAAAATTGTTCATTGTGCTCATAAATTTATAATTCTTAAAATCGTTTCCATAGTTTTTAGAGTGCATATCATCCATTGATGAGTCTTCCTCGTTCATTCTGGATCTCCTGTTCCTTACAGAGGCAGCTTTACCTCTATTGTAATCTCTTCTCTAAAGAACCTTATATGAATGTTTAACAAACCCGTGCTGATTCCAAGAATTTTGGCATTTTTTGATACATTGTGCCTAATAAGCCGGTGGACTTCTCATCCATACGACATAGGCAATTTAGAGTGAAAAAATATAAAATTGAAAGAAAATTTAAAATCTTCATTTTCTATATCTAAAATATTAAATTAATTGATGATGATGAGATAATGAGTTAAATGTGTAAAAGATAGAGGTTAGTAGGCCGGAATGTTGGAGTAATATGTGTATTGGTGTTTTAAGCTTAAATATTCACACATTTGAAAATCTAAGGAAATTTAGGTTAGAAATAATATTTGGAAAACATATGTTAATAGAAATAAGGTTGGCACGGTAATTTATAACATAAAACATGTGTGTATAATGACAGACAAAGTGTGAGGTTTAAGCGTAAAACACTTACACATTTCAACCAACCGAGTAAATAATTAAAATAAATAACAAGTATTACCTGTACAATAAAAATTTTACAAATACAACTAAAAACTAATATAATATTTACTGTCTAGCACACAACATCAATTTACATGCCCCATTAAAACGACATCATTAGGCTATTGTAACTGAATATGTCAGCTTATGATTTATTCCTGTCTACTTTTGGACTGGATTTTTTTCTGTATTATAAATTTTAAATATTTATAAATATATTCAAAGTATTGGACAAATGTGTGTACATATAAAATGAAATTAACGAAATTATTTTAAAATGTATCGGTTACAAGTAAAATGTTAACCATCTCGGAGAAGTTTTTCAAGACTTCCATCAGAAAACATTTTTGTAATTTTTTCTAGGCCTCCTACAAATTTACCACGAACATAGAGTTGTGGTATGTAAGGGTATTTTGAATATGCCTTTAGCCCATTTCTAACATCTTCATCTTCTAGAACATTTACAGTTCTTATAGTGTCAATTTTAAGTGCCTAAAATTAATTTAAACTGTTAATTATATGGAATACCTTTAGGATATCCAACGCCTGCTTACTGAATCCGCAAGCAGGTTTCCTGGCAGTTCCTTTCATGAATAAAATAACTTCATAAGTTTCAATTTCAAATTTTATCTAAATTAACTTTTTTTGAGGGTATATTTTATAAAAGTGTACCTTCTCAAATGCCCTATCGGTTAGAACATAATCCTATATATTAACATAAATAAATCGAATAGTACCTTAGAATCCGGTTCACTGCAACATCCTTTATTATCTGACTCTGTATATGTGATTAAATTTGTTATGTATTTTAATGAATTGGTTTGGAATGGTTTGTGGAGGGAATTATATTTAAAATAGAGCTCCGATATTGATTCATGTTCTTTTCTATCATAGTTACAAAATTCAATTGGTCCAAATATTATACAGTTAACTAATCCAGGCCTTAAATGAGGTCCTTTATTTCTATAAATACGATTCAAATATTTTACAAAGCTGTTATAAAAGTGAGAAAAAGAATTTATCATAATATTCCATTTAAATATCCATTTTATAAATAAAATAATATAAATTTACAAATTTTAAAGATTATTGAATAAATAAATTTGATGTTTATTTTCTTTACCGTATAACCTCATTTAGTACATATTTTAATCAACTAACATACACACTTTAATGAAATTTACATTGAAAACGTAGTTTTTAAAAATTATATTCAGTGTTTTCATATTGTCTATTTTGGATTTAATGTTTCTTCTATTTTAATTCCAACCTGTTCTCATGTGTTTTGATTATGAAATTCATATCTAATGGATTCTAACCTTAAGTCACAATTGAAAAAACATTTCAATAATTATGAAATGCTAATGATTGACCTTGATGGTCTGTTTATTAAATATCACAATTTCAAATGTTCAATGAGTATGTGTAAAGATATTTTATATTAACACATATTTACTAACACATTTTTAGGTACCTCTTTCGATGGCCATAGGCTCAATATTGTTGGACATGTCCCCTATACATTTTCTGGCTTTACCGTCAATGCGCCTTTAGTTATTCAACTATTCTCTGACTACCCATTCAGTACCCCTTTATTCTTGGTTCGAGGCCATGATATAAAAATAGTTAAGAATCATCCTAATGTTGACCTTCGAGGGAATGTAACTCTGAAGTACTTGGATGAGTGGAACCACACTAGCAAATTGGTATGATATATGTTCTATTAACACAATGTTATTAGGTACAAGCTGTTGATAACTTGCACTATGCCTTTAACAAAATGTCACCCATTCTTACCTTCTCAAACTCTCCTCAGACCATTTTAAAAGCTCAATTCACACAATCTCGTCATGATGTTCTAAACCAACCAATGCCTGAAAATCCATTTGGTAAACATAAGCTATCAGATAGGGACAGGATCCTAGTTGAGCACGCTCACGAGAATATCTTAACCTTACTTAAAAAGAATAGACAAAGTGTGATTAAACAGTACAATTATAACTTGAACAAGTATGAACTTCACAGGAAAATACTTCTGAACTGGGTTGACGCTCTTCTAGAGCTAAACATTGTGGATTTAAAGATGGATGATGTTGAGGTTTGTTTAACTAATGATTGATTTATTATACACCTTTTAGGGTAAACTTGAGAATGAATTTAATTCTGATGCTCTTGAAAAAGCTGAAAGTTTACAGGATGAGGTGGCTGAGTATGTCAGGAATCTAACTAACTCTAAACAGATTCTCTCTTCTCTTGAGGATGGAGAATTGGAAATTGAACAGGTTGTAAAATTCAAAGATCCAGACTCTGAAAAGTAAGGAAAACTCTTAATTACATCCTTAGATTAGGCGAACTGATTGTAAATGAGGCCAGTTATAATGACATGCTCGAGTTCCTACACGATGCCCACAGGCATAAGAGAATATCCACACCGTCATATGTTAAGGTAATTTAACTTCACATTATATGAAATAGGAAATGAGGAGACTGAGTTATGAATTTTTCTCATCTAAGCTGAAAAGAGAAGACCTTGTGAACCAAATATAATTAATTTTATAAAATTATAGTTAGGTGAAGAAGTTTCTTAATGCGTAATCTATGCCTGTGAAAACAAGTCCAGTGCCCAGTGAATACTTTGCAGTTGCTGCGAGTGGTCCTGAAAGCTTATAAACTGCTCCTGAAAGAAGCCCAGCTATAGGAGCACTGTACTTATCACTCTCATCTGAGCCTCTTACTGTTTTCACGAGACTGTTTATTCCACAATATATTATAGTTAAGCATCCTAATCTATTCCCTAATTTCGGGCCGTATGTACTACAATTATTCAGAATTGAGTTTACAAATAATTTAGTTGTCGCTCCTCCCTTTGAAATCCCCTTCAATAATCCAAATGAACCTCCGCAGAGGATTCCTATACTCATAATTAGTTAGTTGAGATAAAATTAATATTTAAGAATGAGTAAAAATACCAGATCCGTATGCTAAGCCTACTGAATAGGTTAATTTCTCTCCCCAATGTCTTCCATAGCCTATAGTTATTATAATTTTTAATGAAAAATCATACCTGTTAAATATAATTGCCGACTTGTTAAATTTCCTCCTAAAATATCAGATTTCGGCTGCGATTTCTTTCTTTTTTCAAGAATTTCCAAATTTGGATTTATACTACCAACATTTAAATAATCTCCCATTTACTACAATTAAATTATATAATATATGGTATGGAATCTTATACGTATTGTGGGAATGAGGTTAAATGACGTAGAATAAAAAATAATTTATATAAAAAATTAGTACAGTTAAATTTAAATTAACTTTTGCTGATTACGCATCCATAAGTCTATTAATTGCTATTGTTGTATCCCAACCGTTTTCTTCCAATGCTCTCTGAATAAATTTATCATAATAAATTTAAAAGTACCACAGCAGATTCTCGATCAATTCCAATTTCCAAAAGTAAATTAATCTAAAAATTAACATGATAAAACTATTCCCAACCTTTCCTTCTCTACTTTCGTCCCGACTTCTTGCAAAGGTACTGGTCCATAGCCTGAGAACAATATAAATATTTAAATTTACTTTGCAGTATTTTCGAATTCTTTATAGTTTCTTTTGTACATATTAGCAACTTGGGCGTCCTGAGGGTCGTCTAAACATAAATTTAGATAATTATTTATTACATACCAGGCTCGGGTGCTGAAAGAAGTGCCTGGATAGATATTAGAGCGGTCCTAATTGTTAAGGCTGGACTCCATTCACTCTTTAGAATATCTAAACAGATAGCTCCAGTTTCACTTGATATGTTAGGGTGCCAAATTTTAGTCTCGAATTTTATCTAAAATTCATATTTTATTAAGGAATAATGCATTAGATATAATTTGCAATGTACCACTGGGGGACTGTAAGGGTAATCTTCTGGGATAGAAATGTCCAAGGTAAAATGGCCTCCTTCATAAGGTGTTCCAGGCTAAATAATTCATACAAAATAAATTAAATACAGGTCCGAGTATATGCCCCTTCCACTTAAAGATGTTATTATCCACTACATATGCCTCAACTGTTGAATCATTTTCAGTTTCTATATCTTTGAGTTCCTGAAAGTTTTTAAATTAAAAGTTTGGAGTTGAAGTACCCTTTTTAAACGTAAATGTTCCCGAGATTCCATATACATCTTGTTGTAGAACAGATTCCAATTAAGAGCAAATATATTTAATTTGCAAACACTTATTATACATAAATATTTATTAATACATAGTTTTAAAAAAATTAATTTAAAAATTATATGTGAAAAGGGGGAAAAGTAGTTGTAAAAAACAAAAGATAAGAAATAAAGTTAATTATATTAAAAATACATATACAACATTAAATGTGTTCTAAAATAATTAATAAAATGATTATAAAAAAAGTTTGAAAAAACTTTTTAAAAATATAAACACTAACATTCACACTAATGATGTGGTAATGCACATTACAAGGAAAATATATGTGCCAAAAAGAGAACAAAATATTATAGTAAAGTTAATATAAATAATTATTTCATGTGTATTTACAAATACTCTTTTCACATTCATAAAGAGAGATGGGTTCTTGTAAAATAGCTTAAATTTGTAGAGGAATGTTAACACATCCTAAATCTATTATTCGGAAATGCTTTTAAAAATAAAAAATACAAGTGGAAATATATTTCTGGAATGTGTTAAACGAAATAACACTAAAAGCAGTGTTATGGAAAATGATAAAACATCAAATTATGATAAATTAAGTAGAAAAAAATAATAATTTGAGAATAAGAGAAACTTGTTGTAGATTTTAGCAGAGGGAAATTTGAAGAAGGAATCCTAACAATGTTTCATGTTGTGGAAATTATGTAGGAAACTGGAGTAGAGAAAAGTTGATGACTGAATGATTTTAAAGTATATTTATATGTAAAAATTCTTGTATTAAAAAATAAAATAGTGATAATTAATCTGAGTGTGTATGGGTGTATGATGTTCCATAATTTATCGTGGTATGATAAATGTTATTGTGTCTAAGTAGGTTAATTTGTGTTGAATATAACTTGGGTTGTAATAATTTAGTATTTGATTTTGGTTAATGTATTTTTAATGTTTGTTTCAGGATATTCCATTTTGATGTTTTCGGACCCTGTTTCAATTTTTTAATTCTAGTGATTCAATTTTTAGTTAAAATTAGTAATGAAAGTTGTTTAGTGTAATAATTTTATTTTATTATAGGATATTAAGTATTTTACATGTCATTTAGAATCATGTGTAGATAAATGATGTGTTGGTTGTCAAATGTAGATTTCTGATGATAAAACTCCATTCACCCCTAAAATTTTAATAAAAATCGCAAAAAAATAATTATCACAATGTGTGATTAAAATAATGAAAAGATTATGTTCCTCATGTATACGCTCAAGTACAGTTTCAAAGAGAAACCTGGACATTGACGAAAATCATGACGATCAAAAGGCCAAAAAGAGAAAATCTGATAAATCGTCAGAATATAAGGAATGTTATGTTGAAATAGTATTAGATATTCATGGTAGATTGTGTAGCAGTGGGTTTACAGCCAATAAGTCTACCCACACTTCTACCACTAATACTACACATCAACTTAATACCAAGTTAGATTTCGAAAATGATTTTAAAATCTTTAACTACGGATCTGAAAATAAAGATCTAGATGTAGAAATTGCTTTGGAAGTAAAAAATGATTTATTTAAAGATTCTCTAGTGTGTTTGACTAATCCTACTAGTGACCAGAAATATACTGAATTGGAATTTGTAAATTTATCAAGCAGAAAGGAAATAGTAAAAAAGGAACCAGATGTACAGAGCGTCATAAATTTATATAATAAGGGTAACTCGATGAAGTGTAAAGATGAGTTTAAAAGCACAAAAGATGAAGACAATTCTGATAATGATAACTTTTTTATCGAATCCAAAAAAATTTACGAGCAACTCTTAAACACGTGCAATACTTCGTCTAAAACCAGTAACACGAAATCCAGGTCAAAGGGGGATACCAGTGGAAATAACAAGACCTCTGATAGTAAAGCTGAAAATACAAATACCGCAAACACTAATATTGATCCTAGTAAAGTTATCTCTAAGAGTAGAACTAGACCATCGAATAATGAAGTTAATAGTCCAAACGATTCAGCTACAAATTATACCTCAAGTACCGCTTCAAATGTGTCTGACGATAGTTCAAATGCCTCGACGACTGACGCACTTGATTCCGCAGCTAATAACTCCACACCTAACGCTACCGTCTCTAAACAATTAAAGAAGGATACCGAGAAGGTGGAGGATAAGCTACGGTCGAGGATAAAGGAGAGTTTAGATAATGAAATTGAAATGAACGATATCGTAAAGTTTAATACATATATTTGTAACCTGAACAACAGTCAAATGATCAATAACTTTTTTAATGAGTTTAGCGATACAACTAACACGACCAGTAGTAACACATTGGACTCTTACGGCAATAGTACGATATTGCAAAGAAGTACCCCAAATGAACAATTTGATGATTCACAGTCAGACCCTAAACGACCGTTATCATATCCTGAAAGTCATGAATTGGTGTTAAGAGATAACTCATTAGAATCTGAAGTGATATCTGACCCTGACCATAAGCCAATTGAGGTAGAAGTGTTAGTTGAGGATAATTTGAGACTAGATAACATGTTGGAACCAGAACCTGCAGAAGATCTTCGTTTTAAACCCAAACCAGTAGTAGAGGATAAGTTACCAGAAACAAAAGAACCCACTGCCTCAGAAGAGTCGCTTGTACTAGACAAGGTGTTGGACCAGCTCATAGAAGAGCATGAGAAAGAAATGTCTGTTAGAAAGAGTAAAGTTAGTGAATTTAAACTTAAAAGAAGTCAGCCGGATTTGAGTAACACATCTAATGTTGATCGCAGATCGCAACCAAACAATACAGTTAACACTGATCAGAGAGAATCGGGTAATAATTTTAATTTGTACAATAGTGTAAATGATCGCAAGTTGGAACAAAATAGTCAAGTGAATTTGAACAATAATCAGAACAATGCAGGAATGAATAGTGCAAATATGCCACGAAGGATAGAGGAGGAGGATTATAATAACATTTGCACTCCCAAGAATAAGAAAATGGGCTCAGTAAACTTGAAGGGTTTAGAGATGATAAAGTCAAACTCTGATAAGTTAATTAGGACAATAAATTATACATTAAATAAGAGGAATAAGAGGAGCTACAGTGATACGAACAATAATAACGGGAAGAGGAAACGGTACATATTAATTAACCCTAATAACAATCATGTTCCCAATACGGCACCTTATTCGCAAGATGTAGTAATGAATAAACTTAAGAATCATCGCAGTAGAACTAATTCTAACCCGATGGATTCGGCAAGAATGGGAATGGACGACAAGTTGCCTGAAAGAAATTGCTCAAGTGAAATGTGGAACGATGATATCAATGTGATTATATATAGGAAGATGAAGTTGGGTTATGGGTCCTTTTCAACAGTCTCACTAGCTCTATTAAGATTCATTAATCAGAAAAATCAAAATAATGAAGGTGAAACTGCGCCTGGTGATGCGACTACTGCAGCTAATACGAGTAATGCACCGAATAATGGTGCTACCGCTAATACTGATACAATGGAGAAGAAAAGAATATACGAATGCGCCATAAAGAATATAAATAACAACTATGGAGAAATGTCCAGGTATCAATACATTCGAGAAAAGGAAATGATGCTACACTACAATCAGAATGTACTAAAACCAATCAGTTATAGGATTTTATATAATAACAATAACAATAAGATTTATCAATTACTACTGCCCAGAGCAAAAGGTGATTTGCTCTCAATGCTCATTAAGCTAATTATATATCGGACTAATACGATTAATAACAAGTGTAATTTTAACAGCAGTATCAAGCGTACGACTGACGCAACTAATAAAAGTAATAATGACTCTGGTGAGAAGAGGGATAATTGGAAGTTTTATGGGTTGTTTATAATTGAGATCAAGTATATCCTTATACAGATAATAAATAGTATCATATACATACACAATTGTTTCCAGGGGAATATACTGAGACATACGGATATTAAGCTCAATAACATACTGGTTTTTTGTTCTGAAGAGGATAAATATAACCCTTTGAGGTGGCAGTTAAATTTATCAGATTTTGGTTCATCGATCCTTTTACAGCCGAACAATTTTATCAACAATATTCAGAACATTGTCGCTAGTACGCAGCCCACGAATTTCGCAAAAACCACTTCTCAATATTCTGGAAACCTTAAGTTGAACGATGACGATGATATTTTTAATTATCACATGAATGAGTACATTGAGCAGATAAACACACAGTTACTGTCATATAATATTGGAACACTGAAGTACAACTCGCCAGAGACATTGTTGTATGACGAGTTTCTTAACAAGAGAATTAATAATAACAGAACATTGCTAGACTATTTTTACACCAACAATAACAATGATAATTCGTTGGATATATTTTTTGATAAAGAAAACTCTGCGAGTCAGACAAGTGATGGTAACTGGAGTGACAAGGATAACTCTCAGCTGGACCCCTTAAAAGATTATGACACCCTTAAAAACATGAATGAAATGGTGGAAATAAATAATGTGAGATACATCAAGACAAGTAACAAGAGTGATATATGGTCTCTGGGCATCATAATAACGGAACTGGTCAAGTATATGATACACTACGATTTCAGCAATTTGGAGGATTTAACTAGTGTTAACTTGTTCAATTTATACATCACCGACAACTTCGACTGTGATTTAAACTTTCAGACTTCTGAAAACTCAAATTCAACCACAGCATCCGGGCTTAACACTAACACAACATCAAGGTATAATACCAACACAACATCCAGACCTAACACTACTACTGCATCAAGGTTTCATACTAGTACCAATAACACTGGCAGTGTTAACAAATTGAATACTAATAGGTTAAGCTCTGCCACTTCTTTTAACACTCCCAAACCTGTTCCTAAAACTCATAAAGTTAGCCCTAAGCGTAGTACTGGCAATATCAGGCACAATGTGTCAAGAGTTGGAAGTTTAAAGGATAACCATAAATTAACTAGTTCCAAAAGTTCAAATATTAAGAATATACTGTACACTAACATTGGGAATGGGATTTTTTATAAAAGCAAGGATAAGATGTTGGTTGATGACGAGAATAGGCTCTTATCAACATACATTAACAATGTGTGCAATAACGAGTTTAAAGTGCGTAGATCGAAGCTTCTGAGGTTAATTTACTCTAAACTTTACCCTAAGTCAGATGATAATCCAGAGTCTGAAGAGAAAGATGCATTTAACGTTGGTGACGATTCTCAGGATTCAGTTCCTCAATCTAACTCAAAGGCGCAATATGATTTATTGATAAACTTATTGACAAATTTGTTATCGTATTATCCTAGTGAAAGGCTAAACTCCATAGAAATACTTGGACACGAGTTCTTCACCAATAGCAGGAATATATTTAAATTGATAGACCACAATAATAAAATGTTCGTCAACAAATACTACAATTTGTATGAAAACATCAACTCTAGTGATGCTAATTTATACGACGACAAGTACAGTTACTCCTGGTACAAGGGGCCTCTATACTACTACGTTTACATCTCAAGTAGTAATTTAACTGCAAGTGTTCAGGAAACTCCCGAGGATAGTTTGAAGATGATTATTTATAATCTAGAGTATGATATGCTAATGAACAAGTCTAAGGAATTGTACGGTGACGAGTTTATCATTTATAAATTACTCAAGAAGTTAAAGATTGAAAACAATTTAAATTACCGACAAATCACCAGCACTTACACTTCCCACCTGCTATCTCGCGAGTTGTACTTGCTCAACAGACATAAGTATCAGCTAGAGTGAATTTTCTTTCAAATTAAACACATTTTAATATATTGACTCATTTTATTCACTAGAATAAGTATTATCATATTACTATATACTATGCTGTTGACATAATAATACTTGTACTGATATACACATACAAGTAATATTATGTACTGTAATATACACTTGGGTATATACATATATAGTATATTATGCCAAAAGCATAAAAATACAAATATTTATCACAGTTTATTCCAATGTATATGTTTATGAGTAAGAAATTAGTTTTGTTATCTGGTTTTACCTTGTCCAGAAATGACAACAGTGTAATTGGGGCCGAGTCCGGCACAAGTGATTTTCTCATGTAATAAAGAGTATATTAAAACAGGCTAAAAATAAAATTGATTGGGAAAAACTAACTTGATTTACGGAATTTTTATAGCCTGAAATTATAGACACGCCAGGCTGCTTTTGCTGTTGGATTAAAATGTCGACAGAAGATGTGAAAATTAATTTATGATGAGAAGAATGACCCCAAAGAAATAATTGATTTCCTAACAATTAATTGATTAAAGTTTATTATTAGTTGATTCAAAAATTAATAAGTATTTGATACAAAAGTTGATAATAATTGGATAAAATAATTGTTACCTGAATTAATGCAAGCGGAAGTTCTATTACCAGTGTAGACATATTTGGGTAAAAAGTTAGAGTCGGTAAATTCAACAATTACAGGAGCAGTATGGTGACCTTGAGAAGTTCCACACTGGCCATAATTGTTATCACCGAAAGCTAAAACATTTTTATTATCGTCTATGAGGAGAGCATGTCTACTGCCAACTGCGATTTGAGTGACGTTTTTAATCAAATTGTGTTTTATCCTAGAGAAAATAGGAGTGGAGTTTGTAATAGTACTTTCGGAATAAATTTCACCATAAGTACCATCACCGTAATTGAAAACAATACCACGCTCACTTAAGGCTAGAGCGAAAGAAGTTCCAACACCAATTTGACAAATCCTCTCACTCGCAAAGGAAAAAAACAATCTTGGGTGCTGAATACGCTCACCGTTGAAAGCGATACCCCAAAAATATAAACAGCGACCTTCATCACAAACAGCAATGGTTTGTAAATCACTGGAAGATACGCATTTACATACAATTTTAATGCCTGGACTACTTTCCTGATTAGTTAAAATTTCCTTAGGAGCAAATGTGGCAAATCCACCCAAATGGCCAGAAAAATCATTTCGACCCCAACTAAATAGCTTACCGCCTTCAACAAGAGCAACTGAGTGGAATTTCCCGCAACAAATTTGTTTCACACCAGAAATCTTACTGACAAAAGTGGGCTCAGAAACATGAATTATCCCTTTACCAAGCCCAAGTTGACCATAATCTCCGTTACCGAGAGTGTAAATGAGTTTTTTGGAGGTCAAAAACAACATATGCGATTCACTGCAACAAACGTGAGTAATTTTAACATCCGATAAGTTCCGATAAATTGTAGGAGTCCAATACTCGAAAGCAGAAGAACCCGAACTTTCATACTTTTTCCCTGGGTTATCTACACATTTTTAAAAAATCTTAGAGCTTACCTCCCCAAACATATATTACAGTACTTAAGTCGTTATACTGCGGCGTTACATGAACTAAAATACTAGATAAAAATGATTAAACTAACTGTTTGAAGTAGAAACTATAGGTTCAGCTTTAACAGTCACCTAAAAAATAAATTAGTAACAAATCAGGACTAAACTATTGATAAAAGGTGTTACTGTATTTATTAAATTTCCAGAGCTGCTTTCTCCAGGTTTCTTTGGCTTCTTCGTAGGTTTTTGAGGTAAATGTGATGGCATCACTAATATGGTACAGGTTTTAGTTTCATATTTGAAAATAATGTATTAAAAACAAGATGAATTTCTCTTATTTTTAAAGTTCATACTTTAAATTAAAAATATTAAAAAATTTTATTGGCATTTTTTAATTTTTACTGATTTTTATAACCTTTACATGATACACATGTGGGTGATTAATTATAATAGCTTGAAATTTTGAAAAGTTAAATTCTTTTATTTTTCGTTAATTTATTGTTTTATTTTATTCTGTATAATATTTATGCCCAAAATATGTATCTTCCTGTTAACAAATAGTCCTAAACTGAAAATTTCGTATCTTCTAGATACGGCGCCTGTAAATTAAAGATTTAAAATGGAATTCAGCCCAAATTTGTTAAATATAAAATATTCTCAAAATTTTCTCCTATATGAAGAACTATTATTCAATTCTAGGTAAAGTTTTCTATTTATAATTATATTGATTTTGTTATTATTTAAGCACTTTATAATTTAAAATTTTTATTGTTAATTAAATTTAAAATTTTATTATTACAAAGTTTATATTTGTGGTTAGGTGTTGCAAAAAACGCAAGTCGAACGGATATAAGAAAAGCGTATCTTCAGAAGGCTAAATTATACCATCCTGATTTGAACTCTTCACCTTCCGCTCCATCTAAGTTCAAGGAGATCCAGGAAGCATATAACACATTATATGATGCTAATCGTAGGAAGGAATATGACTCAGCAACAAGTATTTTCAATATAATTTAACATTAAAATTTAGTTTTCGGACCTTCATCTAGGACTGGTCAAGCCTATAGATATAACGTGAATAGAGAATATCGCAGTTATACTGAAACTCCTTATGAAAATGATAGTTTTGAGAGCCAATTTAAAGCTGAAGCTGAGCGTTTAAGGAGGGAATGGGAACAAATGGAAGAGAAATTTAGAGTTTGTTAATTTACACAATTAGTTACAACATTATATATTAGTATTATTATTTGACATATTTGATAAATTATTAATTTTATACAGAAGGAGAATGAGAAAGTGACAAATTTTGAGAATATATTCAAGTTTCGATTCTTCAATAATTTGGGATCATTTAATCCTTCTAGAACTTATAGATTTTCTGAGTCATATTCTGATCCAGCCACATTCATAAAGTACCTATTTTACCTCTTTAATAGGATTCTTCCTCTCATTCTCTTCCCTCTAGGCTTCGTTTTCTATTTCACAAGGCCTGATCCGTTAGTTTACTACCACTAATTCTATATACTCTTCTTTACAGTTATTCTATTGTATATAACTTCCCCAGTATTTAGTGTGTTATAACATAATTTAGGCCTGGTACGAGGAGGGCCGGTTCAAATATTCAAATAGTATACGATTCCTATGGTATTTACCTAAAATTTTTTATAAATATTCAGGACGAGCGTACACATTTGATGCTTATGGTAGAAGATATAGGTATTTTTTATTTTTATTTAAAATTTCAGGATTCCTGAATTTGACCGACGATAACACACCACTAGTGTAAATTATACTCTACTAATTTTAATATACTTTGTAATTAAAAATATTTTTTATTAATTTCAATAAAATTTATAAAATTAAATTTTTGTAAAGTTTATAAATGAGAACTAAATGAATTTGGAATCATTTTACCATTTTGTACTATAAATTTCAATGTCCGGGTCAGAACCAGGGAATGTTATTCTTAAAAACATTTTAAAAGGTAGTATTAGAGCTCCAAGGATCCTTTGGTGGCAAGCAAATGAGATTTTATTTAAGCTTCAGAAACAACAACGTAGCGCTAGTAAAACCCATCCTTGTACTGCAACATGGTATTTTTAATAATTTACATCTTCTATAGGCTTAAACTTGTGAGGTGTATGCGCAGATTCCCTCATAATATGACTAAAAAGTGCAGTGGAGAAGCTTCCAGGCATTACCAGTGTACCCTAACAAACAAGGTATAATTTAACTAAGTTTATTATTCTTTAGGAATGGACTATGGAGGAAGATGTAAGTTACATAAAGATTCTGGAAAGGTATTTAATAACTGAATTTACGATGTTTTAGCTTTAATTTACTACAAAAGAGACCATCGCAACAAAACAATTAATTCCATAAATGTAATACTCTATTACATCTGTAAGATAAAAAATATTGTATAATTTATTTATGAATAGATTAGTGTACACCGTTTAAAAATTCAGGGGGTCTATGCAAATCCTTGAAATAATCGTGTTTGAGAGCCTCCTTCGCCGATATTCTCTGGACCGGGTCCAGTTGAAGCATTCTAGAAATTAGATCTATGCCTGATTCGTTTAACTTTGGTACCTAAAATGCGATATAACATAATAATAACATACGATTGAGGACCACGACTGTTTTTCATAGTAGCAAAAGTCAGGGTTATAAGCTGGCAAATT
Organism: Theileria sp. buffalo; assembly: GCA_026724395.1. Classification (NCBI taxonomy): domain Eukaryota; phylum Apicomplexa; class Aconoidasida; order Piroplasmida; family Theileriidae; genus Theileria; species Theileria sp. buffalo. The sequence goes on along the minus strand of JAJHPJ010000005.1, from coordinate 92,507 downwards.
GACAACTTGAGGCCAGGAATCAACACTCGGAGTTCCAAGAATCTTGAAAATTCGTTTCAACTGGTCCTGTTCAGATATTCCAGGGAATAGTGGAACACCGTTTATCATCTCTAAAAAATTTTATGTTAAATTTTTATTGAGAAGATGAGTTATGGGCTTACCTGCAAAAATGCATCCAACACTCCAAATGTCAACTGCAGTTGAGTATTTCTTAGAACCCATTAGGACGTCTGGAGCTCTGTACCATAAAGTCACAACTTCATGAGTATAACTTCGGACAGGAATTGCAAAAGCCCTAATAAATTATAATATACAAAGCTTAAGTGAATGATTACTGTAACTGTGGACTTTGTGTGAATAATTGTAAAATTACGTGATTAATACCTTGCTAGGCCAAAATCTGCCAATTTTAAAACACCTTCTCTGTTAATTAGGAGATTTTGTGGCTTTAAGTCGCGGTGTAGAATCCTGTGGTCGTGACAGTATGAGATCCCCCTGAGAATCTGATACAGAAACGACTTTGCAGTTGTGGGCTCCAACCCACCTAAAAAATTATTATTCAAATAAAATTTTATTTAATAACAATATTATAGGGAGCATTGATAAATAATATTGGAAATATGTAAAAATATCAGAAATAAAATAATTTGTACCATCACAAGCATCTAATAATTTCTTCAAATCTTGATCTAGGTATTCAAAAACTAAAGTTAAGCATTTTTCACTGTGGATAACGTCCCTAAGCCAGACGATATTAGGGTGGTGAAGCTCTTTAAGAAGACTAATCTCCCTAATGGCTAAAAAAATGAGAATAATCAGACTAACCTGTGCTAGGGATGCCTTCATCTTCTTCCTCTACTCTAATTTTTTTTAGGGCGCAAATTTCTCCATGATTATTCTGGGCTTTGTACACTACTCCGTAGGTACCTTCCCCAATCTTTTCCATCTTGTGATATCGCCTCATTTCGTTTTTGTCTTGAATCAAAACATCTAAGAAATTTTAAATGATGCCTGGATTAACATTATACATATATTTGAATAGAATAAACAAATTATATTCTATAAATCACTATACACGACCGTTGTCAGGTGATACCAAAACATGTACAATAAATATACACCAAAATTTTATAAAATTTTTATAAAAATGCAATAAATTGAAGATACTTTGTTTATTTTAAAATTTCTCTGATATTTATTAATCTTTGTTCCAAATTTGTGAAATTTTCCAGTCGACATTCACGGACAATCTTCCAGGTTTTGATCTGAAATCATCTATGAATTTCAACTCATCATACCAGATCAATTAGAGATGGTCCAACTTCCTCTCCAGTTAGAAGGAATCTTAGGTGTTTTAGATTCTTCTTACCGCTAACCATAGCTTCATTCACTAGATTCGCAAAGTTGGCATGTAAATCAACTGCGTTTTTACTAAACGATGATTAATTTTTCCTATGTTTTACCTCTTCTCAAATATCAAATTTAACTCAAACTTTAACCATCCCTTAAATTCAGGCTCCATTTCCTCATCTAAACATTTGTATACAGTTACTCCAATATATGTTTATCCTATACGTATCACTCCATTATATATGTTTTACACTATTAATTAGTTTGTACCTTTACTTTTGCTTAAATTTTCATAATTGTAGCTTAGAGCTGAGGTTACAAGATTAAAATAATCACTTAGAGTTACTAATCGCTTTTGATATATTTCAAGTAGTTGGTCCATTACTAATGATGTGTTAATTCTATTAGCTTTGTCGTCACTATTTTCATTATAAAACTGTGCAAAATTTAAGATCTCCGTTTTCAATCCTTCAATGCTCAAGCTGTTTATATATCTTCGGTTTAGGTGTAACAGCTTTTTATAGTCGAAAATCACAGGTTCATTATTCATCAGGTCAAATGAAAACATCTTAATTATATCACCAACTTCATATATCTCATTACTACAGTAATTGTATGATTTAGTGAAGAATACCTTGTAATATACTTAGTTCCTAGAAAAGCTAAGTAATTTATTAAAGGGAGTCTACAAATCCCATTAAGCCTAAAGTAACTTTATGGAGTTTAGAACTAAACCTTAACTGAGTAATTGTGTAATCTTTAGAGTTGGGATTTCTTTTACTCAATTTAGTCTTTTGTTCATCATGGAGGAGCGGTAAATGCACAAATTTAGGACATTTGTAATCCAATAATTTAAACAAATACTCTTGCCTATGGAATTAGATGGAATTATTTATGTGTGACTAGGAAAATAGTTAAAACTGTCTGAAGTAATACTTGTTAAGATTATTTGTGTGTTCTGATCCCCTGATTATGTGAGATACATTCATGAGAACGTCGTCTACACAACTGCTAAAATTGTACGTAGAAACGCCGTTTCTTCTCACTAAAATAAAGTCGTCAAACTCATCACCTTCACTTCTAAACAATTATAAAAATGTGTTTAAATGTAGAATAAAATAAAATCTATTTTAAAACCTCAGAAGAATGATAAATTTTAGATTTTTCAACTTTGTTTTAATTTCATTTTGCGATAACTTAGAGCACTTTTTACACTTATAATTAAATTTAAACTTGAATATCCTCTAAAAATTTGTTAATAGTTAAAAAAATGTTTGAATAGTTTAAAAATTGATAGTTATAAAAAATACTCCGAGAAATTTTGTGAAAAAATTTTCTTTACAAAAGCAATAATATGCCTTGTTATCATCAATTAATTTTTGAGCAAATTTTCTATAAAATTTACAATATCGTAGGGAATTACTTGTATATCTCCTTTCTATTTGATTGGTAATACATTTCTCCATTTAGCCTATTAACACCTTCATCCCAGCCTAATCCTATCCAACTAAAAAGTTATTAACAATGAAACTTAATTATATTATTTAGTAATATATACAGACTTTAGTGAGGAAAAGATATCTTGAAGGCTGTTTTGGTTATTCCTTGAGGCGTCAGTATCGTCGATTCTAAGTATTAATTTGCCATTATTCTTCTTTGCAAATATATAATTGTATATATATGTCCTTAAAGAGCCGATGTGTAGAGGACCGGTGGGAGAAGGAGCAAATCTAACTCTAACTTCTTCACTTTCGAAGTCATTTAAAAAGTTATCATAGGTTAGACGATGGTCATTGTGTTGTAAATTTGTATTATTGACATGTGTTGGATGATTTAAGTGATTAAAGAGTTGTGAGTTTGAAAAAGAAGTAATGTTTTTGCGATCAATGAAACAAGGGTTAAAGAAGGATTTAGACCCATTTAAATTATTAAATTTTATGACATTGAAGCGATAAGATAGGGTGTAAGAACTTAAAAAAAGGAAAATGTGTAACACATTGTATATGCTCCAAAGAGATAGACAAATACGCATAATAAAATAACATTTCAAATTTTTAAATAATTAATAATATTATTATTATATAATATAATAATTAGTTAAACATAATGATAATAAATGAGTGAGATGTGTTGGTATGTTGTTTAGTATGAGGAAGTGGAATCCAGAGAAAATTGATAAATAATAGAAAACAATAATAAACATAAAATTTTTAGTTTATATAAAAGAATATAATGTAAAATTAACGACCTAGTTAAAAATAAAATGTTAAATGTGTGATTAAGCTGAAATAATGACAAAATCGTATGATCATAAAATTATATAAAGGATAAAATAATAAGAATATACATAAAGATTTTCTGGATCCTATGATGGAAGACGCAATAAAATGTTGTAATAAATACTATGGGACATAGAAAGACTTAGTTATTTGTCTAAAAATGTAATATTGTAAAAGGGAGGTGTTAACATGACAAATTTTAAGGTGTGTTTCAAAAATTGACCAGGAATCTATTGAATTTTTAATATTTATCTTGAGATCGATCTTTGTTTAACATAATAAGGTGGGTAATTAATAATTTGGACCAGTGAGTACGTACGGAATTTTCAAGTCACAACTTGTCGGCCCCACAAACATGGTAGTACTTTAATACCTCACATATACAGTCATTGTTATTTATAGTATATAAAATATTGAAAGTTTTTTTTAATTAGGATCCAGTTTAGTTTTTTCAAATTGTGTCGAAGTTTTAATACTTTAGTGAAATAAAGCAGTTTAACAATACTTTGAGTAATTTCTTTTTAGAGACTAATTGATAACATAATAGATTGTTTGTTTTAACTCCGAAAAGAACACCTCTTAAAATATTTATAAACCAAAAAGATGGGTAAGGAAAAGACTCACATTAACTTGGTTGTAATCGGCCACGTCGATAGTGGAAAGTCCACAACAACAGGTCACCTAATCTACAAGCTCGGTGGTATTGACAAGAGAACCATCGAAAAATTCGAGAAGGAGTCCGCTGACATGGGAAAGGGAAGTTTCAAGTATGCTTGGGTGTTGGATAAACTTAAGAACGAGAGGGAAAGAGGTATTACCATCGATATTACCCTTTGGAAATTCGAGACTGGTAAATACTACTACACTGTTATCGACGCACCTGGACACCGTGACTTCATCAAGAACATGATCACAGGTACCTCCCAAGCAGACGTCGCAATGTTGGTTGTCCCAGCAGAGAGTGGTGGTTTCGAGGCCGCCTTCTCAAAAGAGGGTCAAACCAGGGAACATGCCTTGTTGGCTTTCACTCTTGGTGTTAAGCAAATGATTTGTGCCATCAACAAGATGGACAAGTGCGACTACAAGGAGGACCGTTACAACGAGATTCAAAAGGAGGTTTGCGGATACCTTAAGAAGATTGGATACAATGTAGAAAAGGTACCATTCGTCCCAATTTCAGGTTTCCTCGGTGATAACATGATTGACAAGTCAGACAAAATGCCATGGTACAAGGGAAAAATCCTAGTCGAGGCACTTGACCTTATGGAGCCACCAAAGAGACCAGTAGATAAGCCACTACGTCTTCCCATTCAAGCAGTTTACAAGATCGGAGGTATTGGAACTGTCCCTGTAGGAAGAGTTGAAACAGGTCAGCTTAAAGCAGGAATGGTTATAACATTTGCACCAAGCCAAATCACAACTGAGTGCAAGTCCGTTGAAATGCATCATGAAGTTGTCGAAGTAGCCCTACCTGGTGATAATGTCGGTTTCAACGTGAAGAACGTCAGTACCTCAGACATTAGGGCCGGACATGTTGCATCTGACAGCAAGAATGATCCTGCAAAGGAGGCCAATGCATTCGACTCACAGGTCATTGTGCTTAACCACCCCGGAACCATCAAGGAAGGATACTCACCAGTTGTCGATTGTCACACCGCCCACATCTCGTGTAAGTTCGATAAGATCCACTCGAGGATGGACAAACGTACCGGAAAGACATTGGAGGAAAATCCAAAAACCATCAAGAACGGGGACGCAGCCATGGTCACCCTCAAGCCAAACAAGCCCATGGTCGTCGAGACCTTCACCGAATACCCTCCTCTCGGTAGGTTCGCTGTCAGGGACATGAAACAAACTGTTGCCGTCGGTGTTATTAAGACTGTAGAAAAGAAGGAACCTGGCTCCTCTGCCAAGGTCACCAAATCAGCTCTAAAAGCATCCAAAAAATAAATGAAGTTTATAATCTATTACCTCTACACATTACTACATAGTATTTATTGTATTCTTTATTCTATTATAAATATTAATAATCTTGTTGCTTGATGTGTTGTGGATTATAAGGCGGGGTAGCAGTGTAAAGAGAAAATTAAAAAAATAATTTGTAAATATTTGTCAAATAGTAATAATTAAAAAGTTTTTACTTAAATAATTAAAATTCGGCTATAAAAATGAGTACTCTGAGCGAAAGAATGAAGGCACTTGAAGCCGAAGAGTTTCTTCTCAATCGCAACCCAAATAGAACGGTATTCAGCCAATTAGTTAAAATTATAATAAATTAATTAATTTTAATATTAATATTCTATTAAATAATATATTTAAAAGGTGAAAATACTACATTGAGTAAGATGTGTAAAAATAAGCTTAATTTTTAATATTTATATTAAATTTTTGATAATTTTAAGTAAAATGACGCAAATATTTTAATTTTTTAAACTTTGATGGAATATTTAACTGTGGTTTTAGAGTTTGTTTCCAATTGTGTACCCAGAGTTCTGGGAATGGTACAAGAAGGCCCAAGCGTCGTTTTGGACTGCAGAAGAAATAGATTTCTCAATGGATTATAACCACTGGCATAAACTAAATAAAGACGAACGCCACTTCATTACAAACGTGTTGGCGTTTTTTGCAGCAAGGTATGTTAAAAGTGATTTTATTAATGTTTAGTGACGGTATTGTGTTGGAGAATTTGGCACTTAAGTTTTTGAGAGATGTGAAGATTCCAGAGGCACAAAGTTTCTACTCTTTCCAAATAGCAGTAGAAAACATTCACTCTGAAACTTATAGTCTGTTGATAGAAAACTACGTAAAGGACGAAGCTGAGAAGAGAAGACTCTTCATGGCAATTGAGACCATTGATGCTGTTAAAGATAAGGCAAACTGGGCAAAAAAGTGGATCACAGATGAAAACTCATTTGCAGAAAGAATTGTAACCACTTACTACAATTAATTATTTAATTAGTGTTGTATAAATCTATAATTATTTTGTATAACTGTAGAATTAGTGTTGAATGATTAGATAGTGCAAAAATTAATGGTGGCTTAGGTGGCATATGCAGCAGTGGAGGGGATATTGTTTAGTGGAAGTTTTTGTGCTCTTTTCTGGCTTAAGAAAAGAGGTCTGATGCCAGGATTGACATTCAGTAACGAGTTGATTGCGAGAGATGAAGGGTTGCACGCAGATTTCGGATGCTTCATTTACCATAACCTTAAGCACAAATTGCCAGAAGAAGCAGTTCAGCAAATTATTAAGGAAGCTGTTGTGGTGGAGAGGAGTTATATATGTGACTCTCTACCTTGTGACTTGATAGGAATGAACTCACGTAAGGAATTTTTAATTTTAACAATTTTATAGAATTGATGACCCAATACATCGAGTTCGTGGCGGATAGACTCCTGCAGGCGCTGGGAGTTAAACCAGTATACAATGTTACAAATCCATTCGACTGGATGCAACTTATATCAGTTCAGGTAAATTTTGATATTTGATCATGGAAATTTTAGGGGAAAACAAACTTTTTCGAAAAACGAGTAGGAGAATACCAAAAGGCTGGAATCATGGCAAATCACCATGAACAAAAGTTCTCAACTGATTTGGAATTTTAAATTAATGTTATTCTCCAAATTATGTGTTATTCGCTAACCTGATTGTATGTGTAGTTGTGGTGGTGAATGTGTTAAATATTATTGTAGTTAAATAGTAAAATGTGTATATAATAGATGATTTGTAGAATATTTAAAGGGGCGCCAAGCCATCCCTTAAAATGTAGATTACTTTTCAAGAAATATATACACATTTCAGTTGGACTGTGTAACCAGAAGATTCTTGAGAAGCAATCCTTGCTATTAAACGACAATGTGATTAAAATAAAAAATAAAAATGCAAGGAAAATGCTGGAAGTTCTATCTCTGAGAAACCCATACTTCGGAAACAATAAAGTTAACTTCGTATCGCAGTTTATAAAATCAGAAAAGACGATTTATCCAAATAGTGTAATATTGTTAAGAACTGGACAGAAATATGAGTCATTTGATACGGATTCAGTACTTTTGGTGGAGCATTGCGATTTAGAATTTATAGCAGAGACTGCACATGTTGAATTTCCAGTTACAGAACTAGAAGCAGTCGTGAATAAATTACTAAATGCTGGAATTGATATAAATGTGTATGAAGAATTGGTAAATGGGAGCATATTTACAAATGAAAACAAATCCTTCTACCTCTCTAACATATACCATTCAAACAACTTGAAAGATAATCGTGATGAAAATCAAAACGATAATTTAGTTCATATAGAATCAAAGGATAAATTGGAAGGATTGGAATTAACTACAGATTCTGTGTCTAAAAGTGATAATAAAGTGGTTGGATTAGGATATGATGAGGATGGTTATAGTATTAGTGTGGTAGATTTGAAAGGTGAGGTATCAATATACAAGAACTTGAATGAAATATGTGTTGAAGATTACTTAAATAAGCTTAATAACAGAATAATAATTCTACAAGATGGGTCGCCTAAGATAAAATCAATCTTCAAGAACTTACCAAACGTTTTACATTATCATATTATGCAGGTAAGAGAATATTTGAATAGGTAATATTTAGGGTGGGTGTATTGGAGATTCATTTCATATGTCAGTTCTTCAGGAAATTATAACAAGACTTAACATAAAAATTAATTTTAAGGTTAATAGAGTGGATTCTGGGAATTTAGAAACCGGCAACTTTAATTACTTGGATAACAGACTTATTAACCAACTGGGGGATTTTCATGAACAAGTTGTCTCCCCAAATTCACCCAGCTACGTAAAAAAGTACTTTAAGAGACTACTTTATAGATATCCAAAGGAGTTAAGTGGAACAATACGGGAAATAAATAAGATACTTTCAGGTTTAACCGTTCCAATGGTCCAAGTTAAGAACGTCTACAACTTGGATGAATTATCTCTGGATAATCTTATTTCACTAATTAAAGTGTATGAATATTACTCAGAAAATCTTCCTAACAAACTCATTCTCTTAGTACTTGATCTTGCACTTAAGGATTTAAATGTCACTGTAAACTACGAAAATTTTAAGAAAATTTTTGCTAAAATGAATAAGGTTGTGAATTCATATGTTTCAGAAAGCTGGAACAACAAACAACCAAAACCACAAAATTATTTAATTCGTCAACTAATACAGAAGGTAATTTACTGAATAGATTTTATAGTCAATTTTCATAAACTTGATCATAATAGTTATAGAACAATAAAAGTGAGTTGATAAACAGGGATTTGTTGGAGAATGAGTTGAATAGAGTGGAGCGTTCATTTGAAAGATTATTGAATGAAATTTACACAAAATTTATCGACACTGAGCCTGGGAATGTCAGCGAATACTTCAAGAATAACATGACTACTGATGTCCGTTATAACGATAACATTATATACCTAAAGAGATTAACCAACAAAGTTAACCATGTTAATTTGAATACCATTCAGGTAACTAATTAGTTTTACTTTCCTTTAGGTTATTGAAGATAAAAAGTTAATTACCTGTTATGTAAGTGATGAGGTAAATTTAAGACTCTTGGAATACATAAATGAGTGCCAGGTCTTAGATCATAGAGTTTCTGAAGTCATCTCAAGGTTACAAAAGTCACTTAATCCTTACAAACAAGTCATACAAATAGTTTTACACTTCGTAGTAACACTACAGGTATCTTGAATACAAATTTATGGTTTTTAGAGTTTTTATGAACATGTTACACATGCAATCTTGAACCAATGGACCCCAGTTAAACCCACAGGATTAGAAGAAAATTCTTCTTTTTCATCGATTTTAAGTAATCTTGGCTTATACTGTCCTTCCAAACATGATCCTTACATTATTAGTACCAACACTAATGCCGATAACATTAGAGAGATAAGTGAGAAAAGGATTAATAGAGCCTTGAAAAGGGTAGATCCGAAAGCTGTTGATAAAGTGAAGATGTTAATAAACTATTTGTATAATATAACAAGATTTAACATTGAACGCGACTTGGTTCATTTATCAGATGATAACTTACCTCCTCCAAGCCTTACAAACGCACCAATACTGTATATCCTAATTTTTAATGGAAGTTCAAAGAACAGAGATAATCAAGATACTACTGAAGATACAGCATTTGACAATTTGATAGTTTATGTTGGAGAAACAGGTGATATTCTTAATAGATTGCAAAGACATAGAAGTAAGAAAAATGTTCTATTGAGTGAATATTTCCAGGACCAATTCATCAATTATAATCAAGAATTAAACAATTACTTACACTTTTTATATAATTGCAAAAATAAGAGTAATGACGTTAAAAGTACAAGTAATGTTGAAAATACTAAAGAAAATTTGAAGAGTGGATTAATGATAGAATTTGATAAAATGGAAGCTATATTGGTAAAATTGAAGAGTAGAAGAGAATGCAAAGAAGCTGAGAAGAAAATAATACAATTCACACACAAATATCCAAATCTGTTCACAACGTTGTCGAAAAGAGATGGACAACAACACCATATACCATTTGTAGACTAATGTGTAGAAAATAATAATCTAATGCATGAATTCAAGTAAATTGTTAAATATTAGATGAAAGCGATTTTTTAATTAACTTGTCAAAGTCTGTAGATTCAATTGTAGAACCCACAATATAGGTAGGGTTTACAATAATTAAGTTGGTTAAGATTTCAGTGTAAATAAATTTAAGAGTGTCCTCTAAACTTGGAACATCACACGAAGTTAAGCAAACTAATTTGTAACCTAATAGAAATATATATAACTAGAATTGGGAAAACTAAGTATAGTATATAAAAGGGAGAGCAAGAGAATTTTACCTGTGATTGTCTCGAAATAATGTATTTTATATTCATGTGTAGTACAAGTGTTGAAATAAGAGGTAGATAAGCCTTTGTAGTTGTTGATCTCATTTATTTCACAAATAGTCTTACTAAACGATTTCAGACCATTTAGGAAACCAATCAATAATTTCTCGTAAGTCTTGTATCCATCGACATCTGAGGAATTATGAGATGTGGTGGAATGTGTTAGATTATCAATAGCATTTTTTACATTATTATTGTACAAATTTGAGTAAATTAATTTCACCCTGTAAAATATGTAAAAACTGTAAATTTCAACCATATTGTATGATAAAAATATAAAATAATTCGGATTTTAAACCCCCATCTTGATAGAGATGAATAAAGCCAAAGAATATGAAGTACAAGGAAGTAACCGATGATCTGTATTTTTCTTTCGAATATTTTATGTTTTCCAACTTGACAAAAATTATAACGGATAATAAAAAATGTCAAGTATGTAACATAAACACTACTATTGCTTTTATCTACAAAAATATAACTTTTTATGTTCATTCTGAATGTTTATCTTTACATTTTTTTCATCAGTTCTTTAATTTAATCAATGAATCTCAAAATAAAGCCAATAATGACCTACATTTGGATAATTCTTTGGGATCTGCCAGAGGGAATAGGGCCTTAGTGACACCTTCTAGCTCTGTGGAAGGAGTTTCATTAAATGGCAAACAGGATATCGCAAATCTCAACGGCATTGTTGATTCTAAGCCCAAAAATACACTAAATGGTATTTACTCGGATGATAAAAAGTCTGAGAAAATAAGCCTGCACATCCTATATGATGCGAAGATAGGTCGGGATGATGATGAGAAAATATGTTATTCTTGTGGAGGAACTGGTGTTTACTTCAAATGCCTAATGAAAAACTGTAAAAACTATATGCACTTTAATTGCTCAGGTAATGGATACATCATCATATACTCCAACTACTCCCAATTTAACCCGCAATACTTGACCAATGGAACTGAATCGGGACTAACAACTAGAAAAATATTAAACAGTAAAGAAAAATTGATAAGTTACCGCTTTCTTCTATGTTATAATCACGTGAAGAATGAAAACATTGCATATGTCAAACATATATTCTTAAATCAACTGTATAATATATCAGAGTTCAATGTACAAAGTCATATCCATAAACCGACAATTAAGCCGGCCACTAACAAGAAACAAAATAAATTTAACACTCTTGCAGTTCAAACAACCACCACAAGCTCATTTGCCCCTGGAACTAGCCCGGTTAATGGGTCGACACCGCATCCGCCAAGACCACACCCAGTTGGAGTTACTACTAATGTGGGCATAAATAACATCATATACGAGTATAACATCTACAAAAAATCGAATATTATCAAGAATAATAAACCCATTAATATAAACCACTTCAACATCCTCTTCATCCCGATCTACACTCATCGCAACACCAGTACTCAGACCACGCAGATACTAAATTCTAACATACCTAACACGTCTGAATCATATACTTCAAATAAGCATTTATCTACCACTCATGGTACTCCGTATACACCGCAACCTGAAGAATCGTACTCCGATATAATTGAGGATTTAAAGTCACTACTGAATGCTGATAATGGGTCCATGCTCACCGTTAATGATTTGAAGAAACTGGTAATTAACGCTGAATATGGTTTACAGAATATTGTGAATGTGATAAGGCAGCTGTTGTACCCTAATACAGCACCAAAATTACCAGCTCAGTATTCTGGACCTAACACTTTACTGGAAGATGAAATATACAACGTCGTGTATAAAAAGCCGAAATTTGTATTACTTAAACTTTATAACAAGTATATTTGGATGTCAATCATCAAGCTGTATAATAATAAATATAAATTTGAAAAACTGGTTATTCTGCACTATTTATCAATAAGCCAAATGGAGTACATTTACCTCAAATACATCGTCAACTCAATTTACTTCTTTAACACTCATACACTAAATCCAATTAAGGGGTTGAATCATACTAATCTCACTAATGGAACGGAGGTTAACGCAGCTAATCATCCTAATAGAGGATTTAACAGTAACATGACTTTCATATATACTAGAAAGTCTGAAAACGACACTATCCATGAAGACTCAGAAGAAGATGGAAATAGCAGAATGGTAAGTCTGTATGGATATAGCTGGAATATTAACCCAACTGTGGGTTCGGGTTCAGAAGAAACAGACGAAGAGGATGAACTTTCAGAAAATACAGAAAATGGATTTGTTGAGAGGCAGATAACGTGTATAGTGAGGTCGCTGAAGTTGATAAAGAATGAGATTGAGAAGCATAAAGTTGCCATGAATGAGAGGATAAGTAATGAGAAGTACAAAGGATTAATATATAATAAAACTGCAACTAACCATTACATTAACCTGTCAAATCTTCTGTTCCACTATAACAAGTTTCTTTTCTCAATTAAGAAGTCAATTCTACACTACAATAATGTAGGTTCAGATGATGATGAGGAACTTGATAGGCTTAAGGCCTTTGATGGAAGGAGTGATTCAGGAGATACATCTGAAATTGGAGATGGTAGCGAAAGACGTGGGTCTACTGATGTTTTGGATGAAAGCCTTAAACAAAACGTTAATGATAATATAAACTTGGAATACTGTTCAGTGTGTTTGTTGAGTGAGTTGAGCCACAAGAATATTCTATTGCAGTGCCAGAAGTGTTTTATACGAGTGCATTACAACTGCTATAACCCTACTGCAAATAACAATAATTCCACCTCTGGCTCTAATAACTATAACTCTCCAACACCTTCGTACGGTAGTGTTGGAACAACAACAAATAACACCAATAGTAACAACCAAGTGGTTGAAAGTGCTTTTTTCTGTGATCCATGCTTAATGGAAAGGAAATTTGAAAATAATTATAACACAGCGATTTGTATATCATGTCTGTCTTCCGGAGGAGCAATGAAGATGATCCACGTCAGCAACAGCGTCAAGTTTATACACCTGGTGTGCCTAGCTTATATCATGCCCAGTATCACATTTAACTTCCAGACTAACCAGTTCTCACTAACTTCTAATAGCGCTTTCACAAATATGAAAGTTTGCTCAATATGCAACGTTATAGGAGGAATTCAGATAAAATGTTGTTCAACACAACCATTATATGAACCTGGTTTTGAAAACTCGCAACCAGATAACCCTCCCAATCACACTTACTCAGAACTAAACGGACTGGATAACAATTTAAGACCAACTAAGGGAAATAAGTCGCCTGGGAACAAAATGGATCTGGACCAGAAACTAAACGGAGTTGGAGAAGTGAAGATGGCAGAAGTAGGGTCAAATGAAGGAAATTCGTCTGAAAGGTGTGATATGAGTTTTCATCCAATGTGTTGTCTGTTGAGTGGATGTTACATAAAGTACTCTAATTTAAATAATATAAACTTGTACAAGTTGACCAACAGCATCAATACCAACCTTCTCCAATACCTGATTCTTAAGCCGTTGTGCATTAAACATACTACACAGTCACATACAAACAAGTATTTTCAAATTTTTACAATAACTTATTTTATTTTAGGTTTCTAAATGAACAATGTTTGAAGAGAAGTTATGCGTATACCCATTATATGTATCACCCAGATGGGTTTAAGAGCAAAAAGAAGTACTTATCGCTACCAATAGAGCCAATTTACTCACCAGTCACAATAACCAAAAACGGACCAATAAAATCTCAGCCTAAATTGTTGACGAATAATCTATACAACTGTAAGTTTATATACATGACTCTGTTGATAAATTGATCAATTTTTTATTTACACATCTTAGAATTTATTTCTCAATTCGATCTAATTTGACAAATAATTTGTAGATGAGTTGATGAATAAGAAGATGAAGTATAATGAACCTTATTTAATATCTGTGATCTATGGTTTGCCGAGGAGTTTATCGGGCGATGCATCAAAATACGGAATATACTCAATTACACAATATTTAACCAGTATTCCCCATACACATTAATTTATAATTATATTTTACATGCTAAGTATATGTTTGTGTCGGAGAATCTAAATGGTAAACGATGCCAAGTCAGGTAGGTTCAAAACTGATGATAATTGTATAGATTCAATAACTGACGATGAAAAATATCGCTGGCTCTTTTTATATTTAACATTAACAGATAAACAAAGAATAGAATTACATAGTTCAATAAAAAACTCAAGTAGTAAACCCTTCAAAGTAAAAGTCGATCCAAAGTTGAAAGTTAGTTACATAGATTATCATAAAAGGTGTAAAAATATATCCAGCACAATTATTGATACTTATGAAAAAATTCTAAATGGATTTGAAACCGACAACCCAAAAGTCGAATCTACTGATAAAGTTGAAGGTAATTATAATTTGTACATTAATAACGAAAATTTATTAAATGTCCTAATTCAACTTAAAAAAAGATTCGATGTGCCAAATATTAAACCAATTTGGAATAAAATTGGGATTTCCGTAAAGCTACGTGTCATTCTGGATCCATTATACCATCGGGACGCAGAATTTGATGACAAACAAGGTATAATTGACAATGAACCGGATATGGATAATGAAGCTTCTGTATTACAAGATATCCAAAGTGGTTTCTATAACGCGGGAGAGTACGAAAAACTAAGACAATTACTCCGAGAAAAAAAATATGATGCCAATTATATAATCAGTGACGGAACCCTAAACATCTGTTATAGGAAATTAGTACAACTAAGAAATACATTTTACAAGGATGTTATTAATAACATAGAGGTGGGGGAAAAAATTAAGAAAAAATTCCTAGATCGGTTGAAAACGAGACCGCAATATTTTCAAAATGAAGACCACCCGAACATTAAAAACAGTACACGTTTCATCAAATATTTAAATATCCTAAAGTATAAACTGAATCAAAACTTCATAATCTCCAGGAACGTGTATTATGTCCTCTTTGACGCTGCAAATGATTCTCCAAGTGGGACATATCTTACTGTGTCCGGTGCTATATTCAGCGGTAGACCTAAACAACCAGAACCCACACCAATTTTAACTAAAAAAACAACTAAAAAGTGGGATTTGGGAAAATTGAGAAGATGTATAATTGATGAACCGCCAATACTTCCTTATTGTACATTTAACAAGAGTGGATCGGAGAATACCGTAGTCAAGTCTGATGAGAGTGGATCTGATGTTTCCGAACCAAATTATAGTAGTTATTCAGATATAATAGATGGTTCAAAATATGAAGTCGTTATAGTAGGAGGCGGAATAGGAGGACTTGCAGCGTTCAATTACCTAAAGTCCAAAAACGTAAACGTCATGTGCCTGGAGGCTAGAAACAGAATTGGTGGTAGAACCTTCACTACATACTTTAAGAAAAACTTAAATGACCCCAGTGAACAAATTAAAGTGGACCTGGGACCAAACTATCTCCACTGCAATAACTACATCATTAACAACTTTAAAAAAGATAAGGTACAAAGTTCCCCAAATTACAATTATGATCCAAACTTAAAGTCAGATGTTAGTGATTCAGTTAATAGCGATCAGAATGAAATTGAAACCGCTGTAAGCTTAGTACATGAGGCGTACAACCCTTACAAAGATATACGTAATAAGAGAAAGTATAATAAATCCATACTTGGAGTTACGAATTATATAAAACCTTTAGTAGGTGACTTGAGTGGATACTCTAACTGGGAGCCTACATTGTATACTAATTGGTATAATCATAAAAATGGTAGTAAAATCAGTTTTGGATCAGTAGTAAAGGCTAATTTTATTGTTGATAAAATCATCATGCAATCTAACAAACTGTTTCATCAATTACATGATAATCATTCATTTTTCAAGAAATATGGTTTCAAAGGATTCAATTTATTCAATAATAATTTGTTGTTGCATGATAGTAATATTAATGAAGAACCAATTGAGGACATTAAACCTGAAGAAGTTGATTGTGAAAGTATAAGTGAAGATTCTGAGAATAACGAATGGTATGTTAAGGAGGTGGAAAAGGATAAAGGATTCGAAGTTGGCGAGATTAAGAGTTTGTGGGACGTTTATTATTTTGTCTATAGAAATATAATTGAGGAATTTAAAAGAAATAATCTGTCAATAACTAAAGAAGAACAAGTTTTGCTATTCAATATTGTCCAGTCAAGAATGGGTTACAATTCAGATTTGAGAGAAACATGTATCTCAATGTGTAAACTACCAATTCCTTCATCGCATAACACTCACACTATCTCCTCAACATCGTTACAGACATTAGAAGGGTCACAGACAAATTTACTCAATAAAAAACTTAATAATGATGAAGTACAAATGAATTCATTTTGTGATGATAATTCTTCTACCACAACTAGTACCACAGCTAACTCTAGTAGTGTCAGTGTTGGCCGAAATGAAACAGCTACATTCCAGTCAAACGAGAATAATGGGTTGGATAAAAGTAGCTTGGAGTTGTATAAAAAGAGAATAAAACTAGTTTATAATAAGCTGACGAGACTTAATATAGAGACGTTTAAGGGGAATTCAGACTCTGACAAGCTTGTTATAGATGGATGGGAGTGGTTATTTAGGTATTTGGTGGGAAATAACAAGGAATTTATATACTTAAACACTTTGGTTAAACAGATTTCGTTGAAAAAAAATAATGTTTGTGACTTGAATAGTGTGGAAAAGGTTGGAGATTCACTGGATACTGAAGGTTATGACGTTAAACTGTTGTTAAAAAATAGTGACAGTTCTGTAGAGTCCAACTCAGGGATTGATGAAGCTGAAAACCAAGATTCTAAATGTGTTTACAGTAAATATGTTATAGTGACTGTACCAATAAACCTTTTGAGTGAGATACGTTTCGAACCCGAATTAAGTGAAGGTAGAATTAAGAGTATGAGTAACTATAGTATGGGATACCATAATAAGATAGTTATGCGCTTTAAACCAAGTGATATTTTTTGGCCGAGGAATGAAATGCAGTTCAATTCACTGGACCACAGGTTCCAGTTTTTAAACTTACACTGTTATGGGAAGAAAGGATGCATCCTGGCACATTCGTTTCCACCATTCAGTAAAAGATTTGAGAAAATGTCCAAGGCGTCCTTGCTTAAAGTGTGCCTGAAACTATTACACAAGATGTTCAATGTCTCAAGGAAGATATACCCAGTTGAAGCTTTTGTAACTAATTGGAAAGGTGAACAATATTCGAAAGGAAGTTATTCATACCCGAAAGTTACAGCGAACGATGAAGATATTATACACCTAAAGTCACCGTATCCAACAGATGATCCAAAGGTTCTTTTCTCAGGTAATTTTATTGAGATAAATTTGATTTAGGTGAATATATAAGTAATTCATACTATCAGTGTATCGATGGGTCATTTGATACCTCAATAAGAGCAGCTGAAGACATATATAACATTGGCTTGAATAAAAGTAAAGTTTATGTTAAAAATTGTAAACCAGAGGATCTTGATGTGACTGGAAATGAAATGAAGAGAAAGTTGAAGAAAGAGATTGAAAACAATGATAATATGGAGTATAGCTTGGATAATATACTTAATAATAGATATAGTGACAACTACGTTGGAATCCCAATACCGTTACCAAGTAGGAATTTGCTAGGCTATTATCTGACTGACGGCTCCGATGAGTTGATTTCAGATGATAATATGTACCTAGAGAACAGTATTGTAAACGACTACTACACAAATCATAACGCAGTTGAAAGCAAGAGCTTGGATTTCAACAGTAATTATAAGAAAATCAGCAACAACAATCTTGGTGGTCAAACTGAAGCTTTTAACCTTGAGAGTAGTGATACGGATATCAGTTCTTGCGATAGCTCAGAACAGGTAGATGAAAACCGAGTCTGTAAAAGGGTGTGTAAACAAGATATCGAAGATTATGAATTGGAGCTATTGATGTTGATAAAGTTTATGTTGAGTGAAAATGTGATTCGTATTGATAAAATGATCAGTAATTATAATAAATTTAATAAAATAAGGACACATTTGCAAAACAGGAATTATAACAATAAATACATTTACTACTCTGAAGTAATCATCAGGGCGCTTTTGTACACTGCCTATTACATCGAGTACAACACCTGTGGTGTAGAAAAGGATTATAATACATGTAAAACTGTAGATATTGATATAGATGAAGTTGTCGAAGGGTTGAAGAAAATGAGTAAAAAAGAAGTTGAAATAAGGAATCAAGCGTTCTCAACTGAGATGCTGAAGAATACGTGTAAATTATTAGGATTGTGGTACGATTTCTTGTGTTATTACTGCCAAAGAGGAGGTGAAGTGTTGCTGTGCGACTCCGCTAGCTGTAGTAAGATTTGGCACTACAACTGTGTGCCAGATGAATTTAGACCAGACAACGTCGCGGGTGTGGAGAGCGAGAGGGAAAAGTGGTTATGTCCAAAGTGCAAAAACTGTGAAATAGAGGTAAGATAAAATAATATTAATAATAAAATGATTTAGAGAGGGGAGAATAGCGCATCCTTGGATGTGCAAAAGTATTGGATCAGGAGAGCATATTGTTGGAGGGTGAAGGCAGTCATATCAATCTCGTTAAAAATTTATCAGAGAATACAACAACTATTGTATAATTATTAATTTTTTACTATAAAATCCAGTAAATGTATATGTGTCTGCTAGTCTGAAATTAATGTGTATATTGGGAATACGACACACTACAGCCCAATTGCAAAAGAATAAGAAAATATTAAAATTAATTTTTAATATTTACTCTAAAATTAGTCAAAATGCTTGGACTACAGGAAGGAAGAGTATATAACACTAATGTGTCAAGAGGACTCAGTGACGAGTACCTGAAACTCCCAAGCAAGCTACCTTCTTTGGATAATGTTTACACATACTTCAGTTCGTTCCTAAACGCCTATTCCTCGACGTCTTTACAACAAGGCAAGCTTAAAAGAACACTTTTGGAGAATTTAAAAAACAACAACTACCTTCTGGAGCTGAAATTGGAAGATTTGTTCCATTTTCAAAATGTGATGGACACAACTTCAGAAAGGGAGGAGGAATCAATTACAAAGCAGCTTAGAGAGGCTAATAATGAGGAAGGTCAGTCAAACACTAGGACTTCAGAAAAATTGCCTCCATTTTATGTCCATGAATTGGTCAAGGTAATTAAAATAAATTAGATCTAATATATATTGTGTTTTAGGTGTTAACACAAAGACCCTTGATATATTTGTCAACCATAGAGAAGGTTTGTTATGATGTGTGCAGGATGAACATGGACTATGAAGACGAAAAATTCAACTATATTCAAATTAATCTCCTCAACAACTACGCAAGCCCTACTCCTATCCGCTCACTGTTGTCTGACAAGCAGGAGACATTTGTGGTAGTTCCTGGAATTATAGTGCAGGCCAACAGAACACAGCATAAGATGCGGGTGTGTACAATTCAGTGCCGTTACTGTGGACATAAAATGATAATTGAAGTCCCACTCTGGATCTCAAGACCACAAATACCCAAAACCTGCAGGTAACAAACTCAACAAGTTATAAATTTGATAGATATTCCGCAACAATGAAGACCATGGGAGAGAATGTTCATGTGGATCAACAATTAGGATGTCACTCAGTACAGGTTATAAAATAAATAACTAGTTAATATCTAAAATTGTTAATTTAATCTTTAAAGTTGTTAATTGAATGTTTATAGAACCCATATGTAATCATTGTCAATGAGTGTCAATTTGTGGATGTCCAACTATTAAAAATGCAAGAACTGGCAGAAGATGTAAGTCTAAAGCTGTTTAAATACATTTATATACACTAACTAGTCTATTTCGTATAAATAATAATGATTTTAGGTGCCAACTGGTGATATGCCAAGGCACTTGCAGTTAAATGTGACTCGTTATTTATGTGACAAAGTGATTCCCGGAGACCGCATTTATGCACATGGTGTTCTAACATCATATAATAACAGTCCTAACAGCCAAACTGATATAAACAGCTCATATTTGCACGTTCTTGGTATTTTGTTTCTATGATAAAAATGTTCAGGAATTCAAAAGCTTAACGTGAATGAGACCTATGAATTTGACATTGATGAGGGAAATGACCTTTTACTGCTAGCTTCTCAGCCAGACATACACACTAAGATCTTCAAGTAACATTTTAACAATTATTTATTTATTAATAAAATTCCAGTTCAATAGCTCCAAGTATATATGGACTTGACGATGTCAAGAAGGCCTGCGCTTGTGCTCTATTTGGGGGCACAAGGAAAGAGGTTGGAAATGGAGCCAGGATTCGAGGTGATATAAACATCTTAATCCTCGGAGACCCTTCAATTGCAAAATCGCAAATTCTCAAATTCGTTGATTTCATTGCTCCAATCTCGATTTATACGTCAGGTATCTTATATACACTCGATTAGTTAGTATGTATTAGATAGTTGTGCACGGTATCTAATTGATCTGTAATTAATTATACTACCAACACTGTAAACTAACTACGTACTGTAGGAAAGGGAAGTAGTGCCGCAGGTTTAACGGCAGCTGTTGTCAGAGACAGTATGGGAGTGTTTTCACTGGAGGGAGGAGCTATGGTTTTGGCGGATGGAGGAGTAGTTTGCATAGATGAGTTTGATAAGATGAGACCGGACGATGCGGTTGCAATCCATGAGGCTATGGAACAACAGACGATATCAATTTCAAAGGCTGGAATCACAACAATCTTAAACACAAGATGTTCAGTCATTGCAGCCGCAAATCCCAATTTAGGTAATTTTTCACCATTTACAACCATCTTAATCCCGGAATAAAGATAATATTAATTGTAGGATCTTATAACAATTATCAAGATAATAATGAACAACATGACTTTAAAACAACAATCCTTTCAAGGTACTTATGAAGCTTGTATTTTAGCGTAGGTTTGATTTGATTTTCATGTTGAAAGATACCGAGGACGTGAACCACGACAAACTACTCTGTAAACACATTTTATCACTACACAATAATCAAAATGTATGTTTAATTCATAATTATTAGCTAATATTGGAAATATTTGAATAATTTTATAAACACTCAATTAAGTTAAAAAAACTCAATTGACTTTAAAGAACCTTAAATTAATACAATAAGTTAACAATGTTGTAGAAACAAAACGTGGTTGGTCCGATAAGTAATAATAAGTTGAGGAGATTTATTCAGTATAGCAAGCAAGTAGTGTCGCCGATATTGTCAAATGAAGCGAAGGATAGCTTGAGGAACTTTTATGTGCAGAAGCGTAAAGAGTACAGAGAAGATAAGAGATCATCGACTAAAAAGATACCAATAACGTTGAGGCAGTTGGAATCGTTAGTGAGAATATCAGAAAGCCTTGCAAGGATGGAACTCTCGCCAATAGCGTCAGAAAAACATGTTCAAATGGCAATTCAGCTGTTCATAGTATCAACGGGAGAAGCGATGAAAAGCACACTAAATGTTGATAACATGTCATTAGATGATCAGCATAAGATTAAATTGAGCGAAGAACTGATTTTAAATATAGTTAAAAAGGGGCAGAGGACAACGAGGAGGTTCATAATTAAGGAACTCCAGAAACAGTACCTTAACATGGTGTACATTCAGCAGTAAGTAAATAATCATTAGATTATCATAAATTTCAACTAACCTTTAATTAGGGCAATTAATATACTCATTAAAAAGGGCGTACTCCAAGAAAGAGGAGACTTATCCCTGAGAAGGTGTAATTAATTTTTTTAATTTTATCGTACATGTATATTTATTGTGTATTTCTAGAAGAAGACTGGGTAAAAGAAAAGAGTTTGATATGTCATAGAAATTGTGAATGGGAGGAAAAGAAATGAGGTAAAACGTATTTAAGGTGGGACAGGGTGTAAGTGGTCGTGCCTCAAAATTAGTGTTGCAAGCTGAAGTGTAGTGTGAATCGGTTGGAGACGAATGTTTCGTGTACACATTAGAGAAATAAACTAAAAACAGTGAAAAATTAACTAAAATAGGGGGAAATAAACGAAGGTGCCATTACTATGGTGCAGTGACCGCCCCATTAGACGTCCAAAGTGGCCTAAGTCACTGCGAATTACTTTAATTTTGGCTAGACTCGTAATAAACTCCCGTTGAATTTTCCCTATACTAAAAACTAAGTTTACTTAGTATATTAAAATCAAAAAATTAATTCTAAAAGGTCTGGATCATAACAAAATAGATTCTCAGATCCCACTTGTAATATTGTATCACAGAACGTTAAAATAAATTTTAAATTCTTTTTATAATATATTGTGTGAAATTTTTTACATTCATTTTAAACTATTTCACCCACAAATCTAAATTGTAACTTGTTTCTTTTAGTGAAGGATAAACAAACCTACAAGATTACTTTATAAAATCTGTAAGATTACTGGATCAAATCTACTAGATTGCGGATCTTTTGTAAAGTTATTGAGACAATAATATAATCTTTTCTACGATAAGGCAATATGCAGATTTTCGTTAAAACTTTAACAGGAAAAACTATAACCCTCGAGGTTGAGCCTAGTGATACCATAGAGAATGTTAAGGCTAAGATTCAAGATAAGGAAGGTATTCCTCCAGACCAACAAAGATTAATATTTGCTGGTAAGCAACTAGAGGATGGTAGAACACTTAGTGACTACAATATCCAAAAGGAGAGCACTCTTCATTTAGTGCTTAGACTCAGAGGAGGTATGCAAATTTTTGTTAAAACTCTTACTGGTAAAACTATAACTCTTGAGGTTGAGCCCAGCGACACGATAGAGAATGTTAAGGCTAAGATTCAAGATAAGGAAGGTATTCCTCCAGACCAACAGAGGTTGATATTTGCTGGCAAACAGCTTGAGGATGGTAGGACGTTGAGTGACTACAATATCCAGAAGGAAAGTACGCTTCACTTGGTTTTGAGGCTTAGAGGAGGTTATAAAAGTTAAAATTACCAACTACTAACCTGAATCGAGCTTTTTAAAATTAAAATCTAGACGGATTTTTAATTTTAAAAACCAATGTAGTTTTATGTAATTTTAACCAATTTAATATATTCATACCCTGTATATAATATATTACAAGTTGTATATAATATAATATATTGATATCTTGTACAATATATATTCTAACCTGTAGATACTTTAATAAGTACCTCCTACATACTATACCTATACCTACATATATATCCATTTATATTTGAATATTTTACAAGATTATTCAGTTGATGTTAGTGCTCGATGTTTCTTAATGCGTCTGTAGATGAATTTGGAGAGGAACTCGTCCAGAATTAAAGTAGTGAAAGCAAGGAGAATTGAGAGAATATACTGCCAATAAGTGAGCGAGACGACGTGAAGAACAGTGGAAAGCCCAGGAAAAACAGTTAGAGCGAAGGTAACAGTAGCAGAAATACTACAGGCAATGTGCATCCAAGGATTCCGGTTAAAAACATTGTAAAAGTAGTCCCAACTCCTAACAGTATAGGCCCTTAGCATCTCAGCCCAAACAGCAGTAATGAATGAAATTGTCCTAGCTTGTTTAGACTTCCTACTCACAATATCCCTGTAACCCATTTCTCCAACGCCGTGATAATTGCTTCCATCCTTCTTACCATTTGATCTGATCCAGCCTTGACTGTCCTTTTCGACAAAATCAGAAATCTCCCCCAGACTTGAAAGGTTCAAATTCTCAAATTTTGCCCTCAAATTTGGATGTAAATCAGGGTTAGAAACGTTCAAATCGTTGATTCGACCCTTTGCAGCACCAAGAAAACACTTCATCTTACGTTCGTCAGGATCGAAGTAATCCACATTAGTAACCCATCCAACATACTTTGGTGTGATTATATACTCGTGAGAACTGCAAAAGTAAACCATCTTTGTGGAATCATTAACCTTAACGTAGCGGCAACGATCGTTTAAATCCTTGAGAGTAATCACGCCAGTACACAGATATAAACCAATTAAAATTGATGCAATAACCGCCAAGGCTTCAAAGATAGTGTGAGGTAAATTCCCAGCAAGCCACCACTCAGTAGTCATGATGGGTGTGTTTGGCTTCCTTGGAGGCCTTTTCATTGCGTCAGAGTCTGGAGGCTCACGACTTAAGGCTACTGCAGGACATCCATCGGTTAGGAAGTTTAAAAATAGGATTTGAAGTGCTTCAACTGGCGGTAATGTATTAATGATTATACTGGTGGTAAGATATACAATTTCGCCAATATTAGTCCCGAGTAAAAATGAAACGAACTTTTGAATATTGCTGTAAATAGTTCTTCCAGCCCTGACAGCCTTAACAATTGTACAGAAATTATCGTCCAGAAGAACAAGCTCACTAGCCCCTTTGGCCACGTCAGTACCGTTTATGCCCATACTCACACCAATATCAGCAGTTTTAAGTGCTGCAGCATCATTCACTCCATCACCTGTCATTGCTGTAATATCACCCTTTCTTTTGAGTGATGTCACAATGGCAACCTTATCTTCGGGTTGCGCTCTGCAAAATACACTATATTTTGAAGTTATCAGGTCAATTTGGTCATCTGGCAAATAATCCATACTGGGGTTACCGTTAATGTGTAACTTATTACATTCTAGACCTAAATCGTCATCTTCAGTTTCTGGACCTGGTGTAATCAAGTTAATCTGCTTTGCTATAGCTATTGCCGTTATCTTCTGGTCGCCAGTGATCATAATTACTCTGATTCCTGCACTTTTACAAGTATCAATTGACTCCTTAACTCCAGGTCTCGGAGGGTCAAAACTTCCTGTAATTCCCATTAACACGATCTTGCCACTGTTAAGTGGTACAGTAGTGCTATCGACATTAGCAGTGGAGAGCAAATACTGTTGTCGATATATTGAATCATCTAAACTTTGTAGATAATCAATATCTTCGTGTGTTAGTGGAACTAACCCTAGCATAATCACTCTCAAACTATCATTACTTAGGACATCATTATTGCACATTACTACGTCTTCGGAGTTAACACCTTCCTCACTATTTATGGTATACTTGAAATCGACAAAAATGCCATTATCTAAACTAGGCACATATTTACAATATGGCCTTAGAACATCCGGTGCCCCTTTAACTAATGCTACATGGGTATACTTTTTACCTTTTTGCTGAAACTCCAACTCCTCAAATTTGTTTTCTACCTTTAGTTTGTGAACTGTTATACTCAGCTTTCTCTTTGAATTAAATGGCACTTCTAGATTCTCAAGCCTTGGGTAATCATCTAATAAGTCTGGCTTTAGTCCACACTTGTTTGCTGCAACTACTAATGGACTCTCTGTCATGTTGCCCACGCAAGTCCACTTATTATTCTGGTCCAAAACCAACTTCGTATTGTAGCTGTTTAAATATCCAATACACATATTCAATCTGACCATCACACTCTTTAAATAACTATCAATTGTCGAACTTGTAGCTGCAGGAACGTTTAAACTTTCTTGAGAACTTAACTCTCCAGAACCTTTCTTTTGATCCTCAAAACTAGGTTCTTTACTCATAGGTTGTAAATCAACCTTAGTTTTAGCTGAATAGTGTGAGAGTAAATTATTATCTATGGTATTGAAATCAGTGTTCTTCTTATATAATTGGATTAGTTTACGTTTATAGGAGTCTGTAAGATCGCATGGGTTGAAAACGCCTCCAAAAGGACTGAAGCCGAATGTGGGATAGAATGAAAATCGTTCGGCGATAACATCGGCTGCAGTTGCTCCAAAGAGGCTGAAATTGGTGTTTTTAATTATGTTTTTGAGTAAATTATCTGAAGTTACACTCTTGACGTTGAAGAAAATTACAATATCTGTAGTGACCATCTTACCCTCAGTCAGGGTTCCAGTTTTGTCACTGCAAACCACTGAACAACATCCGAGGGTCTCAACTGCTGGTAGTTTCAGGACATTTGCATTTTCTCGTGCCATGTCCTTTGCTCCTAAACTCAGTGAAATTGTGACAACCATTGGAAGACCTTCAGGGATTGATGAAGCTGCAAATCCAACCGCCAAAAGAACAATTGACAATGTTCTGTTAGTGTTAGGTCTGGTGGGATCATCAAAGCCAGTAAAAATTGCAACAATAACAATTGAAATCAAGACAATTGTTGAAATGATACCAATTGTTCCTCCAAGCCTGTTAAGAGCTCTTTGTAGTGGAGTAACTTTACTGGTTTCAGATGCCTTTTTAAGCTGTTTGGCTATTTTGCCGACCTGGGTATTCATTCCTGTATTAACTACAATTCCTTTTCCGAACCCTGAAACTACACTTGTGCTTGCAAAGCAAAGGTTAGTACTAAATGGGCTGTCCAAATCCTCTGCAACAACTGTCTTCTTAACATCAACAGACTCTCCTGTCAGCAGTGACTCGTTGATTCTAACCTCCATCACCTCAAACAAACGCATATCAGCAACGATTGTATCTCCAGTTTGCAAAAGTAAAACGTCACCTGGAACCACTTCTGTACTATCAATCTCAACCTCGACGCTGTTCCTAATCACTTTAGCTGTTGGACTTGAAAGCTGAGCCAGCTTCTCCAAGACATTGGCTGCTGACCTTTCCATATAAGTCGCCATGATCGAGTTTAGGGTTACGATGAAAATAATAAAAGCTCCTTCAACGTAGTTTTTTAAGGATATTGACGCTATAGCTGCTATGAAGAGGAGAATTATCACAAAGCTCTTGAACTGAGATAGGAAAATCTTCCAAATAGGGTCCTTCTTACCCAGATCTAGTATGTTACTGCCGTAAAGTTGTCTGTTTAGGACTACTTGGGAGTCTGATAGGCCCTGCTCAGTGTCCTCCAATCCGAACTTGTTCATGATATCTGGAATCGGAAGATGAGCCATTTCAGACTTTCCAGTAGTTGGTTGAACCTGTTCAACGGCCTGTTGAGCCTCGTAGAACTTTGTCAAATCTCGGGATTTCACCAATTCAAGCACGTCACCTGCGTAAATATGTGATTTACTCAGCCTTTGCACTGTCTCCATCTCTATGATATCAGCAAACGCCGGGTAACTTGGTGCTGATAGGATCTTACTGGCGGATATTTGCCTTTCAGTTTCACTTGCACTACTCCGTTTTGGTTCGATTTCTGTAGATATCTCTGGTACTTCATTTTCGACACTTATTGTGAATACTTCATTGCCATCAGCAACGTTGGGGTTTGAATCTTCATTTGAAGGTCGGTTTATAGTATTTTCATCACTGGAAGCTGTTCCCTCAGTTTCATTTCCGGTGACGGTGACATTGTCACCAGCTCTTCTATTAGTACCCTCACCGGGGGAATGTTCCATTACGATATATTACAAATTTGAAATCTTCGTTAAAATGTCATTGAAAAAGTAAAATTAACTTTGATCATTTTACAAAAAATGTAAAAGCGATAGATTGCTCAAAGAGGTAAATATTTATTATTATGGAGAGTATAAAATTACACGAATTTGGCTAAATGTAAACAATCATTAAATATAAAAAACAAATACAAACGTAAAAGTTACGATAAAAAATATAACGCAAAGATTATATAGTTTGTTGCTCAGTTATGTGGAGCACTATCTATCCAAAATTTTACCATCAAATAATCAAATTTTAAATTTTTATAACTCTTATTCTATTAAAAATAAATCATTTGTTTACACACTCGAACACAATGTAATAGAAGGCCATTATTTACTACATAAAGATTAGAAGATTACACAGTGGATGGGATGTTTTTGATTTTCGATTTGGATCATTGAAAGGACTATTATGGATCTTGAGGATATAATTTTATCTATTAAAAAATGAATAAACTTAAGAGGATACTCTTTTATTATTTCCTAGTATTGACTAGTTGCAACTGTGTAAGGTTTACAAATAATGGTTTTAAGTATTCTATGGTTAATAATAAATACTCCAGTGGAGAGCGTTTATTGGATGAAAGTGGTGTGTACTTTAGGAATCTGTTGAAAGATCGTGTTGACTTGGAAGGTGTCAAAGACTCTGACTTAAAGTACTTTGAAAATGTTAAAAATCAATTATCAAGTCATTACTCCTTGACTCTAATCAATTATGTCGCCAGTAAGTTCAAAAGCGTTAATTTTTTATTCAACACTAGTAATTTTGATAAAATTACTACTAACAAAACCACCAGTGATAAAACTGCAACCACTAATAATACTGTTTCTGTTGATAGTGGCAAGGAGGTTATGAATGAACAAAAAGAACCTGATAGTCACTTTAATACTAAAGTTGATATGAATGACGATATGGTTAAATTATGTAAAATATACGAAAACTCTATTGTGAGCACTTTACTGTTATATTTACAGTTAACAGAGGACGCTTTAAAAAAAAATTCAAAAAAAATGTTTGAAGATGAGAGAATGAGGATGTTTGTTGAACTGTACAACTGTTTGTATAATAAGATTTATTTAATAGTAAGTTTGAATGCAAATAACTTGAAGATCTATTACATAAATGACTTCTTGCACGGCCCAACCACTAAGCCTGTTACGCTGGTGCTTGGAAACTATAGTAAGAATCTTGGCTCCTTAATACCAAATATACTCAAGTTTAATAATCTCAACTCCCTGTTGAGTTTTTATAACATAAAGTTAAAGGTTAGTTCTGAAAACGAGAACGTAACCCTTAGTAAAAACGCCTTATTAGACGAATTAAATTTAATTTTAACAAATATTCAAAAACACGCTAAATCAGAGGCAGATTTCAACTATGGCAAATCTGGCACAAATAAAGACTTGGTGAAGGTAATTTCAAGACAGCAGAGGAAAATTGAGAAATACAATAAGTTAATTAGTAAGAAAGCAGGAGCTGGTCGGTTAAATTATGTGTTTACTTATCGGATCCCGCACACCAACTTAACTCTAACTACTTCACACATCGAGTAAGTTATACGATATTATTTATTACTGTAGTAAAACGAACAATGTCGAACTGTGCTGCATTCCGGATAATCGGTCACACTTCCTTGGCAGTGGCGGATTTGTCAAGGGACTACCATATGGAAACTTGGGAATCGACTTTAATATAACTTTTTAATTAAATTCTACAATATTAAATTAATAACGATATATATATATTATGTGTAGAATGGGTAGATTAAGTAATATTTACTAACAATAACGTTACTGATTTTATTATCCTCGTTGTTTTCCTTAGGTTTATCCTTGCTGGTGGGAGTACTGGCATTATCGAATTTATTCAACAATAATTTTAGCAATAAACTGTTTTGATTATTATTTTTCTTACTGCCATTATTACCAAACAATATGCCCTGAAAATGAGTTAGAACATAATAATTGGATAAATGGTACCTGTAGCATTGAAAGGATAAAGTCAGATTTGAAGACCTGTTCAATAATAGTATACATTTCACTGTTATTTATGAATTTTTTAACTAGGTTCAGTAAATTGTTTATATTATTACTCAAGTAAATCTCGTTCAACCCCTAAAAAAAAATATGATTAGTAGTTATTGGTTAAATATATTGAGTAAAATGAGAAATGTGTAGTTATTTACATGGATAAAATAATAGAAAGATACTTGTTGAGTGTAGTAAACGTATAAATAGTTGTTGTTGCCACTGAATTTAAGGTTGGTGAGGTTATTAATAAGTTTATTTTGATGGTAAATGCTATAGTAGTTTAGGTGTTGAAGAATTGATTTGTAGTCAAGATTCTGTTCCTTTATTATGGAATCAATGGTCGATAACAACTCATTGTTTTTGACATCTTTATTGTACATAACACCATTGAAAATTATATTAACATTGTAGTTATTCTGAAAAATAAAGATTAGTAAGTAACTAAGAGGTATGATAGAAAGCAAATACCTGAGCAAAAATGGTGTAATTTGATAGAAGGATGAAGGAAATTAGTAAACAAAAAATATTGTACATTTTTATAAAAAAGATGAAACAATTTTAAATATATAAGTTAAATCATCAGGTGATGTGTGGGAAATTCATCATGAAAGGTGACACTGAACCTGGTTAAAATTTTATTATCGCAAAATTTTCCGAATGTCAGATTCAGAGGATTTAGATGATTTTGATATTATTTTAAATAGTAATCAACTCGATACAGATTCCGACGATGAATACATTAACAACAACAAGTACAGAAATCGGACTGCCAATAAAAAAAGAGGTAAGAAAAAAACAAAAATAAAAGATGAAGATATAAGCTTTATATCTGGAGGTTTATTAAACCTAAACGCCGAAAGTAATGAGGAGCCGATAGAAGAAACGAAACCTAAGCCTGACGTCGTACTAAACGATGCTAGCTTATCAAAATTGTATGGAAAAGGCTTAAACATGATTAAAAAAATGGGATATAAAGGAGGAAATTTAGGAACTAGTTCAAATGTTCCAGAAAATCGTAAATTGACTCAAGATTACCCGAAATCCCCTCAAAGACAAAATTTGGCTCAAGATAACTATAGAAAATTGAGTTATAAAAAACATGAAATAATATTAGAGATAAAGAAGTTGACTGATAATAATATGGAGATTCAACTTGATATTAAACTCCTGAATAATAATATAAACAACAAGCAATCAGTAATAAATAATATAAATGATAATAAGTCAGTGGTAACTGATAATTTTAAACAATTATTATCAAGTTTATCTTCAACTGATGAAAAAACATCAGAAGATAATCTTAGGGACGAACAATTAATAGATAAACTAATTAAAACTTTAATTGATAACAATAGTTTGTTAAAGAAGATGATAAAGATAATGTTTAAAAAGAAATTTAAAAATAAAAGTGAATCAAATTTGGATTTTGTAAGTAATTTACTTAGAAATGAAAATGTTGTAAACAACCCTGCAGTGTATCAAACTGTTATGGATTGTGTTAACTATTACGTGATTAACAATTTGATAATATATTACAAGGCGAATCTTAATTTGGAAAATATTGAAAAATGTATTGGAATTTATAACATGATAAAAGGTGTAAAGACCGATTTAAACGCTGTAAATAAGTTTTTGATTTCTAAGTTTTGTAAGGAAATTGACAATAATTTCAAGACCAGTCACATGGTTACATTTCCATTCTTGGAATTCTTGGATGATGATGAAATTGAAGTAATTACAAGGAAATTTATAAGTAAATTTGAAAGTGAAATCACGCATTCAAGCTTAAATGAAAGTGAAAAGATTGATCAATTGTTACAGATTTTGAAGAATTGGTCAAGTTTACTATCAAACTTGTCTGAAGTGGTTTATAACGCTTTGTATAATAAATTGAGTGGTTATCCAACTGATAATGTTAGTGATAATAATATTTCCGATGTGTTGAATAATGTGATGAAATTTGAAAAAATGATAAATATGAAAGAATTGTTGGAAAAAACAATAATAATGAACTTTAGGAATAATTTGGTGGAGGACATTTCCTCAGCTGTTAGTTACTCCACAGTGGAATCTTGTGTTGAGTTATATTTGAAATTTAAATCCTCGTTACCGGATTATATAAATAATGATCAAAATATACAAAATAATTACTATAGACCAATATTACAAAATATTGATTCGTACGTAAATAAATCCAGTCAATAATTTTTTATACACAATACACAATAGTATTCTTTTAATAAATAAAATGATATGATTTTGTAAATTATTTAATCTAATAATTTTAAATATAAAGTAAGATGATAAATAGACTGTTTTTACCTTATTATTCCAAGTCTCGAGGCCCTCCTAGGCTAAGATTCCAGGTTATGGGAAAAAGAGGTATGATAAATTTTATATTAATCTAATTTATTAGGGAAAAGATTCTTAATGTTAGTTGCAGCCAATCAGAGAGATCCTAGAGATGGTAAACACATGGAAGTTTTGGGAAGTGTGCAGAGGAGACCAATTAATCCGATTCCTTCCTCTATTGGAGAAAACCATGAAAGTTTATCAGAAATAAGACTAAGGTTCAGTAGAATAAAGTTCTGGCTAGGTGTAGGATGTGATATGAATGTCTCAGTTGCAACCGTTCTTTCACAAGCTAACCTTATTCCGCCTCATCCGCCTAAATTTGGTGAGAGAACCCGAGGTCACTTTCACCTTTTATCGCAAATTGTCGAAAACAGACAACGGATACATTTGAATAGAGTAAAGAATTTCCTTCTAAAGGAAACACCTTGCGTAAACGAAGATGAGGATGTGTATAAACCTGACCTTGAAGAAACACCCGCAAGGATAGTACAAAGTAAAATATATCCTCCCGAACTTAAACAATTAGACCAGCCTATCCACTTCGATATCACCGAAGAGCCTTTAAATCCGGAAAAGAAAATTTTAAGAAAACTTATCAGATAATTTCATAGATCCTTATTCTCAGACCTGTATACACCACTATACAATTATGTATATACATATTTGATAAAGTTGGATAAAAGTACATTAGTTTTAAGGAATTATAAATTATCGTGTGAGTGAATATAAAAAAGTTCCTGCGATTGCTAGAGCTGAGCCGTAAAGTTCCTCTTTGGACAGTTTATGGTCTTTGAAAACTGAGTTTGCCAGAGTAGTCAACACATCCTTCATGGAGTTTGCAACTGCTGCGCTCACCGGTGATAGTTCCGAGAAGAGAGAGTAGTTGGCCTGGTTTACCATGTACTGCGTCAGGCCCATTACAAATAAATGTTTTAAAAGATCATAATCACCAGACCTTAGCCTTTTTAGCATATTCTCATAAGCGTTAGTCAAGGTCGAACCTCTTACTCCTAGAAGTGAGAAAAATGATACGATTAAATTGCTTAACATTGAGACACTGGTGAATAAATTGCTCCTGGTTAAGTTCTTCCCAACTTTTTCCATATTTTGGGAGAAGAACTTCTTCGACTCATCCTTCTTAAAGTACATAACTAAATGTGCTAGCAAAGAAGATGTAAGGGCGTTTAAGGAAGGAGTAAACTTGGAATAAGTGGCATATGCAACTCCTGTAACCACTGGAACAAGACTTAAATATGACATTTTGTCCAGCTTAAGGCCCTCCATAAAGTAATACAAAACTGAGGATAGAACAGGTTCCATGGCTCTCATGAAATTTACAAAGGCCGGGCCTCCGTAAGAGGATGAGGAGAATGTAAGAGCCTTCACGAAAACCCAATAGCAAGACTGTAAAAGAACAGTTTTATAGGCCATGACGTACGATTTAACCCTGTTAACTCCGTTTTTAAGAGTCTTTTTAACAGCCGCTAAAACTCCATCAACTTTAAAATTAACCTTTTCAGGTGTATATTGCTTAGGATAAAACACAGGTGGTGACTCAAAACCAACTAACCATTTTAGTGTCATAAACGGCACCTCTGATAACATTTGCATTGCCAATGCCATATTATTATTGGGTACAAGACTTGACAATTTCCTGCTTGCTTCCATCTGAAATGATTTTCCAAAGTATAAAAGTGAGAGCATAGAAAGCTTCGTTGCTCCTTTTAGTAAATCGTCTTTTGAAACTTTGGAAACTGAATCTCTTAATGACCTCAGACGTGAGCCAAAGAAGTCGCCACTTAGTAAGCTACTGCGTTCATGCTTTTGAACCCTTGACACATGTGTGCCAGGCCTCTCCATGAACACGGGAAGTATGTTGTAGTGAAATAGGTCTTGAAATTGGTCATTTTTGGCATAGTCTGCAACAATTTCAGTGCCATTATACTTTTGAGGGAGAAATTTGTGATTTATTTGAGGCGTATTTGATATGAATCCCAAAGATTCCAACCCACACACTAAACAAATATATTAACAAATTAACATCAGTGTATAAATAATGTAAAAACTAGTGTAGATATATACATTTTGGTGATGTTCGATTAAAATGAATAGAAGGTTTATCGATCCTACTAATGTTACAGGTAGTAGAAATAATGCCAAGAAGAACACACACGGTGAGGGTGTGCCATACAACCTGTCCCAAAGAGGTACAAATGCGCATAATTACAGAGATCAGACAGGTTCATTTAAAACGTCTAAACAATGGAATCCTATAATCTATGGGGATAATTAATTATACCTACACATAACAAATTATGATAAAAGTAAAATTATAACAAATACTAAATCTGTATATGAATTTTTTGAAACATTATTTATACATTTGTGGATTTCACTTGGTCTATTTCACCATGTGTAGTCGGTTTCTCGACTTTTAATTTACTCAGCAACATTTGCACAATAACACTGGATTCCTCCAATATGTTCTAAAATTCAATTTTAGCTAATTTTAACAAACCGCGCCAAATTCTGAGCTCTCACTCTTATCTTCATTTTCACAGTTTTTTACGTTATTTAATATAATTTGGTACGACTTTATGATACTTTCCGAACTTCCAGAAAATTGGAAATAATTTACAGAATTTAAAATTTTCAGCAATTTCAAGTTATCTCTATAACTGTTATATCCCTTGAATTTCCCAACTAAACGTTTAAAACAACAATGTGTCCTTACCGTTTTTGATAAATTTATCTAAAATTTGCTCTCCTCTTCCCAATTCATTTATAGAGTCAAGTGATGAGGTTAAAAGTTGATTTGTAAACTAATTGATTTTTTTTAATTTATTTTTCAAGTACCTTATTATAATTCGCCTTTACGTATTCTATACATTGATTTACTAACTCATTTTTATGATCAGAGTCCTTTAGACTTGGTAGGGAGTGAAGCAGATTTGAAATAGTCACAGTTGAGTCACAGTTTTTAAGTTTACTTTTGACCAATTTTCCTGAAATTTTCAATTTTTACACAAATTTACCTATAATTTCATCCTCAAATTTACTTAAATTTATCTTAGATTTAGTTGTATAATACAAAACTCTTGATAGATTTTGGACTGAGTTGTTTGTTTTGAGTAAAAGTTCAAGAAAATTCTCCAAATCTTTTTCTTCAATGACTTTGCAACAACAAATTACATTCACCAGTTCCTAATTTTTAAAATTAGTTTTATAAAATTACCAATTCTGTCAATTTTACCATATTCTCTTTCAAATGTTTCAGCAACATTTTTAACAAATTCTCTTTCTCAATATTGAACTAAAATAAAGATTACTAAATAATTTGGAAATTACATTGTTGTAAACTTGTAACAGTGTGACTGAGTTCGAAGGAGTAGAATTCCCAGTAAATCGGTTACTTTCAACATTTTTCATCAATTGCTCAACGTTTGCTGCGGAGAATTAATTGTTTAATTCGTACCTTTTGTTGAATATTTAGGTGTCAAAGCTTGCAGATACGATGATAAATCGTCCAAAGTATATTTTCTTGGGCTGTTTATCAACTTCTTGCTCATCTTTTCAATCAGTTCCTCAGACTATAACATCATCAGAGAAAAAAGAATTATATAAAATATCATCAGGTGTGAAAAATTGTATTACATGAAATTTGGAGACTTTCATTGAATTTACAATTATAATCATTTCAACAATTTTTAAATCTTTAACGTTAGTAATCTAAAGAACAATTAATAATAAATGTGTCTTACAAAGTAGTTTAGGAAGTTGGAATATAACTCTTTATTGTACACACCAGAGTAGGCATAGCTCTGGTAAATTGAAGCCACTGTCTTAACACTTTTAACCTCAATAATTTTATCATTTGAGTCATTCATTTTACCACTTATTAACTCAATCAGTTGTTTCATTATATCTTTATCGTAGTATTTTAGGTTGTAAAAGCTAAGAATAGGTTAACTCAGTTAATGGTATTGTGGGTTAAATAATACCTGTTAACTAGGTTTGATATTGAAACTAGCGATAAGTTATTTAGATTTGGCTCGATTGACTCTAGTAACAAATTTATTAGCTCAGAATCATATATTTTAAGCCTAAATAATCATATTTTCCAGGAATAACAATGGTTAATTTTAAGTACTGACTTTCCCAACGAGTGCATAATCATACAGGAATATCGAGGAAGGAACGCTCTTAAACTCTAATAAATTACATGTAAAAGTGTGAGTTAATATATTATACCTTAATTTTCACTATTAAATATGTTAAATCAGCCTTATCTATTCCTTCTATTTTACACATGGCGTTTAACAACAAAGCTAAATCCTGAATATCTAACTCCTAAACCATTGTTATTAAGATAAAATTGATATAAACAAACGTTTAGAATGTCGTTTGATCTTGAAATGATGCAATTCCAGATGGAATTGTCAGTAACATTTGCTCTTGCAAATCCATTTGCGATAAAGGCTAGATTTCTCCCATTTAAACCTTTATATAGGTATTGAAATCTGGTTTTAGCCAAGTTCCAAAATTTTAAATCGTCATACTTCTTCTAAAAAGATGTGAATAAGGCAAAATAATACTTGGGATGCGATTCGTATAGTTTGTGACAGTTGAGATCCATTTTTTGAGAAAACATCAAGATTTAAATTATTACCATTATATTTACTCAGGAAGCTAAAAAATCTCCTTGAAATCATGGAAATTGTGCGATAGTCAAGTTACATTGTAATTATCAAAAGAGCCACCCCTGTAACTACTATTAAATACACAAATACCCCGTATAGAATCAATAATTCAGTTTCTGACATATAATACAAAACACATTTGAAATTTACAATTTTCTTAAAATATATCCACTAATC
The DNA here is from genome assembly GCA_026724395.1 of Theileria sp. buffalo. NCBI lineage: Eukaryota > Apicomplexa > Aconoidasida > Piroplasmida > Theileriidae > Theileria > Theileria sp. buffalo. Next base: position 55,376 of record JAJHPJ010000005.1, on the reverse strand, counting down.
AATTGGGTCAGCCCATCCTTACACCAACAGATATTATAATAATATATACGAAAACATATAAAATAATGAATAAGATTTAGAATATGAGATTATGCCATTCTAAGTTGATAATCGCCGTTTTTTGTGATGTATCTGACCCACGGAAGGGCTTTATATCCAGTTTTATCGGTGATTCTGAGGTGTTTAACGTTAATACCAGAGACTGTGTAGTAGGGGATTTCAAACTTGATTTTAACTGGGTTCTTAGAGAATGTGTTACGAGACTCATCTGAAACTGATGGAAGCCCGAATGATGCGAACATTGTGTAAACTTTATCTCCTTGAAACTGTTTAACGTACCAAGTAATAGCATCTTGATCTGGTAAGTACTTTACACTTCCCTGTGTTGGATTAAACTCTGGACAATTAACATCTGACGGCACTGGTATCAAAAATTCAACGTTAGTTGCCATTGATTTTGATTTAAACTGTGAAGTTGCTTTTACATAAAACTCTATCCGGGTACTGGATTTACTGTTATAAGTTACATATAGTGAGAAAAGAGGTTTAACTCTACAGCGTAGGCGATATGTCATGAGTTCAAATTCACCGTCTGGTGGTATGAATGTAATTGTGCGATCTGAATTAAACTTTGTAAGTTCAACACATTGATGGAATTTTACATCTTCCAATTCCACAAAACTTTTTACTGAATTTCCATTAGAATCTGAGCCCATTGTGTTGGAATCAGCTGAGAATAAAAGTTTATCATTAAGGCATAAAAACACTTCCGGCATATTTGATAGATACGATTTCATCTTTAAACAGCCTTTGATTTCAGACCGTAATACAGTTCCACTTGCCGATAAAATAAGGTCTAAACTCTCGATAACATCAAGAAACAACTCATTCTTCTTATGTTTAATTCCTTCTCTTCGCCAAGAAACCGAGTTTGTCATGGTTGTTGGTGGTCGAACCTTATCAAGTGTTAATTGGTGATATTGATTTTTAATGAATTCTCTTAAAACACTAACTTCGGTAACTTGAGGAAATCCATTATCCACCATCTCATCAAGTAATTCATACACAACTGCAAAATTATCTCTTATACTTTCTTCATTCAGGTGTTTAAAGTAACTTGTTAAAACACCTACAAACCTATACAAGAACGAGATTGAAAGTGATACGTTATAGTTCGACGAAGCCACTGCTATGAAGTAAATGCCATTTTGGGACACCCAGGAGAATGTACACCCATCACTATGGAACACTGGCTTCAGGGTACTTGAGTCCTGTAATATCACATTTTCGTAAAACGCATCACAAACGTTCGTTAACAGGTCTGCTTTATAATTTCTGCAAATTATTAACCTTCCTTTCAAATCCAATATGTATATTCCACTTATACCTCCCATCTAATCATTATAGTCTTTAAATCATACTATTATTGTAGGAATTACAGTTATCAGTTTTATAATATTAGGATTAAAAATGAAAAATTGATAAAACTAAAAAAATAATGAGAAAATTAAGAAAAAAATAACGGTTGATAAAAAACTAAAATACAGGTTAAATTTTGGCTCAAAACGGCTCAAACACAATAATAAAAATTACTATTACAAATTATCAAATTTTTTATAAAATACATCATGCGATTAATTATTTCTAATAACTCTTTAATACACAACATCACTACACATATTCTCTCCCACTTGTACTCATTACTTTAAATTATCAAATAAATTTTAGTGAAAACAGAATCAAATGCGCAATTGTAAAAAATGTATAATAATGAAAAAATTATAAAATGAATAACAGTTAGAAGATTATTAGCGATAAAATAAGATGAGTGGAAATCAGTTATAGACCATGTATCTACCCGTTGCTGAGAACTTCTTATATCCTTTAATGACCTTAGATATGGCGTCAATCAGATCCTTCTCTGAGATACTCTTCCTCCTAGCTCTTATCGCGAACATTCCAGCCTCTGTGCAGACGCTTCTGAGGTCTGCTCCTGTACTATTTGGGCAAAGTCGAGCCAGCAACTCATATCTTATATTCTTGTCCACGCTCATAGTTCTTGAATGGATCTTAAATATATGTTTTCTACCCTATTAAACGTTTAAACAAGGTTATTATGTAGTTAATAGTATAAGTAATAGTGTAAATAAAAGATAACCTCTAGATCTGGTAATCCAAATTCAATGCGCCTATCTATACGTCCTGGTCTTAGGAGTGCTGAATCAAGTGTATCAGGTCTGTTAGTGGCCATTAGGACTTTGATATTGCCTCTTGCGTCAAAGCCGTCAAGCTGGTTGACAATCTCAAGCATAGTTCGTTGAACTTCATGATCACCGTTTGAAGCATCCTCACCTCTAGAACCACCAATTGCGTCCACCTCATCAATAAACAAAATACAAGCCTTTTTACTCCTTGCCATTTGAAATAATTCTCTAACAAGTCGAGCTCCTTCACCAACATATCTAATTCCATTATTAAATACTATTGATGTTATATTATTATCTATGTATTATAGTGTAAGAATACTTTTGAACAAGTTCTGATCCTATGACGCATATGAAACAGGCATCCGTTCGATTAGCAACAGCTCTGGCGGTTAATGTTTTCCCTGTTCCTGGTGGTCCGTATAGCAATACTCCATTTGGTGGGTCAATTCCAAGCTGCACAAAACGCTCAGGTTGTAAAAGAGGCATTTCAACCACTTCCCTTAATTTCTCAAGTTGATCCTTACACCCACCTATCAATTATTCTAACAAGATAAAAGTACCTATATCGTTGTATGTTATGTTTGGTTTTTCCTCAACTGTCATCATGGTCACTGAGGGGTCAATTTTAGGCGGTAAAGTTATTTGTATCTTATACTTGTTACGATCAACTCTAAACATCAATAACAAGGTAAATAACTCACCCAACTCTTATACCCTCCTCTATATCCGTAGCCGCGGCCTTCTCGCCCAATCCCTAAATGAATATAATACCATACTATGTAACTATTATATATAAAGATTTGAAATGGTGTTAAAATATAATTAGATGAAAATTAGCCGGAAAAGGTACCACAACGAATTTGGCGATTTGTTTAACGTTGATAATGTATTTAGCTTGCGGAGTTCCAGGGTTAATAATATTTGTACATCTTGCCACTTGAAGTGGTGCTCCTTCCTGTAAGGAACGCTGATCAAGTACTAAATCCCACATATGAGGAGGATTTAATCCAGTATCACTTTCTTTCACACCTAAATTAATTTTAACACCGATAACTATAGTAAGATAATTAGTTAAATAAGTTAGATGATTGAATTGGGAGAAAAATTACCTGATAATTTATTAATTCTGTTAATAACCTCTTTTATATCATTATCGGCTGCACGAATTGGAGCTGCATAAGGTCCAACGCCCTAAATAATATTCCATACGATTATTTAACAACATTTAATAGTAAAATGAAAGTAAAATAATAGCTAAGTAAGTAACTAATGGGAATAAACTAATAAAACAAACGTATGATTTTAAAATTTTAACTTCTGTATCAGAAAGTGGTACGGTTTCCTTCTTTTCTTCGGAATCCTCCTCAGTGTCCTTCATTTTAAAATTTTACACAAAATATATTCCGAAATTAAATAAATAATAATTCAACAGTGAAATTTAATGAATTAATTCCCCACACATCAATATAACACTTTTTTACACAATTTTACACATATATTTTACACATTTCACCTTTAATTTATGGTTTAGTTGTATATTTATTTTTTCCTCTACAAAATATGTTTTTTTAACAAATCTATTCCTCTATCGCATATAACCTATTTCACTCCAAAACAACATGTATATACTAGTTACTGTTGGAAGATGAGCTAATAATGGGTGAAAATGAGTCAGTTTCAGGCGAATCTACTCGAAATGTGCTAACTTGTACTGAGAAGGATTACTTAAATTCCTTAATATCCCTTGATTTAAACGATTCTTCATCATTTTCTAAAGTTATAAACTCATCAGAGGGTAATTTTAACAGTATCAACAATATTTTGTAGATGAGACTGCACTGTATGTGGAAGCTCTTTTGAAGAGACTAAATAGCTTAGATGAGGACATTTGGTATTCCGTAGAAGTATTTTTAAATATTTATTAAATTCTTTTAGACTATTCAAAGTAATGTTTGTAAAACATTAACTCGGCTGTATAAGTTACTTTACGAAAAATCTGAAAATTCTACCCCTACCGATTCACAATTATTTGAAAGTGTTTATATTGGATTGAAGAGAATTGAAGATTTATCGCAATCAATTAAGAGTAAATATGACAAAACTCACACGTTAAGAGAGCTGAAACGGTTGAAAAATGTCCTCGTTGCTAATCAAAAGGTGCTTTCACTTATTTATAACTGGGATAACTACATCAAATCAATCCAATCCATCTTTTTACAATATTCTAATACCCGTAATGAACTTACTTCTAAGAACACTAATGTAAGTAACGGAGCAAATAAGTTTGAATCTTACTTTATTTTAAAATCTGAAGGATTTACAATAAGTGATTTGGATGGACTGAAATCAATAATATCTCAGTTGAAATTGGATTATGACGCCTGTTTGGACAACCTTGTGAACACCAATGTGTCCCAAACTCTTTCCATTATCATGGATAAATATTACATTATACTTCAAGATTTTACTTCTGATATTGTTAACTACTTCTTAACCAACTGTGATATTACTAGAAATGACTCATTTAATTCCATAACTGATCCGATTGTAGTTGATTCAGTTGATACAGTGGATCAGAATGTTAAGGAGCAATTGGTTAAATATTTGGAATATTATAGTGTGGATGGAACACTGAATTACACTTATTTAAATCGTCATTTAAAGAATAAACTTGAGGGTCTTTTCATGAACCATTTTAAAACACTTTCAGAAACGACTTCTTTAAACCTTTTTACCAATACTTTAACCCTTAATTTAGCCCTGATGGATAAGGTTCAATCAGTTTTAAACTTGTTTTTCAGCTATTTTTTCAATTTTTTTATATCATTCAAGTCATCTTACCACTTCATCATGTCACATCAACAAAATGGTAACTTTCAAATAACTAAATAGATTAACTAATTATATTATAATTATACTAAATTATTGTATAGAGAATGTAACGGAAATGTATAATAAATTGATTGTGAATATACTATTAAAGTGCATATTGAACAGTAATGTGTATAACTCAATTTTGAGGAGTGAAGAGGTTTACGAATGTGTTAAAAGCATTTTGAACATATACAATGGAATTTTCAATAAATGCCAACATTACATTGATCACCTTCATTTAAATCAACACCTTGTACCAGTTAACCCTATTTTTTTATTTATATACTTAGCCCCTAATTTACACCTGATTAGTACTAGTTAAGTTGTATTTTATCATGGATTTAACACTATTTTGGTTAGGTAACTGTTGATTTATTGTATTTAGTGGTGAATTTACAATTTTGTAGGAAAGCACAAATTTAATACCGTTTGATATTTTGGACAATTACACGTGTTATATTTATAGTCAACAGATTACTAATACAGAACTAATGGTAATGATAATTTAACTTATATTATTGTAGAAATATAATAGTTTGGAGGACTGTGTTTACAATTTCAGACTTCTAATTCCTACTCCTTATAATGTTAATGGTGTGGATCAAAAACCTGAGGTACTCCTGTGGTTAACTATATATTGTAAATTAAATAATTTAAAAGTTGAATATGATAAGTACGTCGAGAGTTGTTGCAAGTTTATTAAAGAATACTTCAGTTCACTGGTTCCAAGGTTTGAGACAAATCCCATAAATACAAAATTTGAGCAGAGTTTACGTGACTTTGTTCTGGCACTTTTAGAAACTCATAGATCACTTAGCGAAAATATTCACCGACTTTTACTCTCTGCGACAATGTCGCTGGATAGTAAAATTGACTTGAATGTTTACAACAGCTTGCGGGAAAATCATGATTGGAAATTAGCGCCTCAGCTTTTACAACCGTTCAGACAACTGATTTTTTCCAACAGTAAACACTCAGATTTATTGGACCAATTTGAGATTAAAACACTCCTATTCACAGCATCGCAATCAATTTCAAAGTATATTTCCAACAATGTAACGTTTTTAATAAAGAATTTGTATGAAACTTCTGTGTCTGATAGTGTACAAACCAGTGGAGTTAACATGTACATTGAATACATTGGAGAATATTACATTAACTTGCTATCCAAGTACTGTGAACATAATGAGACGTTTAAAATTCTTCAAAAATCACTGGAAATGTTCATTGATGGGGAATTTGAAAAGTTAACTAGGCTGAATAATCAAAAGGACAACATCCAGTACCTTATCAAAATCGCAAAGCTTCTTAACATTGACACTAACGACTCACTATCGATGCTGCTCTAGTCTTCAAAAACTGTATAATATTAATTTTAATAACAATTTTAATATACCATACAATATACAATATAATTTATATACTACTTATATACACATACTTAGTATACTATACATACTATTACTAGTATATATATACATAAATGTAATATAAACACTATACATATAGTGGATGGTGTTTAAAAAATTAGTGATCATGTGGAACTTGGGTTGTTAGAACAATATCTTCTAGAAATGGAGTAAAGGTTTCGTATTCCTCAGTGGCAAGTTCTGCGCGTTCACCAACTCCAATTAGGACTGGGGACTTGTGAGTTTGAAATCCAGAAATCTTACGCTGTTTCCCAGCTGTTCCAATGGTGTCAACTGCAGTGCCAACTCTAACTGGGATGTGAACCACTTCAAGGTCCTGGTTAAGAGTTATCAGCCACTTCGGTCTTACTGCGAGTGCAAGAAAGAAGGGTAGAAATGGAAACTCATCGCATACAAGTGACCTTAAATCCAGAGCACAAAAAAGAGTTATAAGTAAACCTGCCAGTGACGTTTTATTGAGTATAAATGAGTCGGAATGGAGTGGTGTTAGTGTTAGTGTGCCTTTTCCCATAAATAAAAGACCCACACTGAGTCTTAGTACATACATTAGCGTCGAATCTCTGTAACTATGTTTTGCGATGTTTTGTAGTAATTGTGAAATCCTTGAATTATTAGTTCCTGCACCCACTAAACCAAGACCCAATATTGCACACAGTGAAACGTCCTTATCATTGTCATGAGACAGCTTTGAAAGGGCAGAAACAATAGCTGGTGCTGGATTTGATACATTCACCAACGCAATAGCCAAAGGAACAGCTCGTCGTTCATGTACAGTTCCACACTGTAAAGGATGCTCCAATAACCTTACTAACATACTTGAGCCTATGGTTTCTCCCATACTCAATAATGATATACATAATATACTTAGTCCATATAACTCATTGTCAACACTATTGTCTTCCTTTGCCACATTAGTATCAGTATTAGTGGCATCAGCGTTTGCATTGCTAGTACTAGTATTATCGCTTTTAGTATTAGAGTCAGTATTAGTATTTGTATCATTGCTAGTGTTAACAGCATCGTTAACTGCATTGGCATTAGTATCACCGCTGGTGTTAGTATTATCGTTAGCAGTAGTATTACTACTGGTATTAGTACTGGGGGTAGAAATGTGAGAACAATTTTTTAACAGAGATTGTATTTTAATAACATCACCAGAGGCAGCGTAAGCAAACGATTCTACCAAGGCCACGGCAACCTTTTCGTACTTTCCCAAAACACTCAAGGCATCTAGAACGGGCTCACAAAGTTCTCCTCTGCACATTTGTAATAACCCTAGTGCGCATAAATATATTCTTACGTATTTTAAATTTGGGGTTGAATCTGCGTGTGATGAGATGTACTCAATTAACACTTGCAAAACAGCTTCTGAGGATTCTTGGTTTCCGGTGCCCACGAATATTACTGAAAGTGCTAGACTGCTGAAAAGTGAACACTCAACTGAACTCAGGTCTACCACATGTGGCGTCAAAAGTTCTAGCATATCGTGGCGATTTGTACCTGAATATGCAAACGTCAGCCCTAGAATTGCACCTAGACGTTCTAGAAAATTCGATGAATCAAGCTTATCAAGTAAAAGGCCTTGAACCGGGTCAAGTTCAGAAGCTACTCCGCAGCTGACAAGTCCAAATGCAAAATATGATCCAGACCTTATGTACTGGTCTGTACTGTACTGATACTTGTCAATATCAGACAAGCCTTCATCCAAATTCCACAAATGTAGTAATCCTAAACTTGCTGAAGCACACAATAATCCATATCCTTGATGCTTAAATAACCAAAAATCGGGCTCTCCACTTTTATCCTTAGAATTTTCCTGCTCACCACTCGCTGAATTCGTACTATCCTTATCCTTATCCTTGTCTACAATATTATGTTACTATAAATATTATTATAGTATTATTGTAGTTTTACTACTATTAAATATATAATATAATATTCTAACAGTGTAGGTTATATTATTACCTGATTGAGTGGTAGTAATAAGTTTATCTTTGGAAGTAGCACAGTTAATGAAAGAATTGACAAAGGTGTAGGAAAGGTTATCACGTGCTGAATCAATTGAGACACCAGAAATTGACTGAGTTAGGCTCAGATTACTCTTTGATGGGTATCCTTTAAATACATCATTTGGATGTTTGGGGTCCATAATGTCTAACTCTTTACAGAGTGATAAGAATAAACCACTTCTATTTTCACCACTATTTAAATACATCACTGTGTAATCAAGGTCCATATCCACGTTCATACCACTGTTAGATGACGCATCAGTTAAACTTGGTATAAATAAGTGATTTGAGCCTAGAAATAGTGCAATTTGCTTTAATGTATTAATATCTTTGCACTTATTTAGAACTTCTATGACCTTGTCATATTGGTTAAGTTTAAGTGCAATTCTTGTCGCCTCTAAATAACGCTCATTTCTCAACAGTATGTTATAGGTTACTGTGAGAATTCTACAAGTTTCACTTGACGTAGCACCATAGGCTGAAACTGAGGCTAAATAACTAGAGACTCTAGTCACCAAATCATAGTCATCTGAACACTTATCCTCCAATGATTCAATCCTGTCAACCTCAAGCAAAAGATCAATAGCGTCAAATTCAAATCCATTAGCTAACCAATATGCTGTCATCTCCTCAATCAACTTCAAACTCTCAAATATCACTAAACCTGTATTCACTTCTCCAAGAACAGTCTTCTTGACATCGACATTATTTAGTAAATTAGAGTCAACAAAATTCACAATGTTGTTATTAAGGCTAGTGGAGTTTACAGGGTTACTTGCTAGAAATTGTCTGGTCGAGGGAGTTGAGTAGTATGAAACTATTTGAGATGAAAGTGAGATTAAATATTCATTTCCCCAGTCACTAACCTTCCGTTCAGTTAACAATTTCTTTGCCACATCGCTTAAAACTACTGTTTTGGTGTGTTTATATGGGCTTAAATCGCCTTCCAAGTCAGAATTAACATTATTCACACCATTCGGAAGAGAATTTGTAGGGGGATTTTGAGTAGTATCAGTGGAAGCGTTGGATGAAATAAGATTAACAAGACGTTGAGCAATTAGATTAGCCTCGAGTTTATATAAAAGTAACTTAAATGAAGGTGCTTCAGGAACTTTATTAGCTTCAATATTACCGTTACTATTGCCGTTGTTGGCTGTATCACTCAAGTTAATGGCGTCAAGAAAACTAATAAGTTCGAGTAAAAGAACAAGAGAAAAGTTATCTTGTCCATTTTTGAGGGTGTAACGCTTGTAATATTCGTCTAAGGCAACTTTGTGAGAAATTAAAAACTGAAGAGATTTTGGAATTGTAGAAATGTTCCCAAAATCATTTGTCGCATGATCAACTAGTTTAAGTAAAATCGATTCAGACTCAGGACTGCACAAATCTTTGTTAAGTAAATCCAACACTAAGGAATCCAACTCCTCCTTATATGCCGCGTCAATCTCGCTTAGATTCTCCTTATTCTTACTCATTTTCTGTCCAAACCCCGGAAATTTTACAATAAGCGATCAAATGGAAGTAAATAATACCATTAAGTTGAAAATGAATTTTTATAATGTGATTGACTGCTTTAAAATTAGTGTATAAAATTGTTAAAATAAGTTAAAATAAAGGTGAAGAGAATAACACCGAAGATTTATATACTAATGGTTAAGGGCAAATTTAAATATTTAGCCTCAAAACAAAAATGTTTAAAATTAAAATACTGGCATTTAAATTAAAATAATTAAATAAATTGAAAAATACTTAAATAAAGTAAAATAAAGGTACGTTGTGGACAATTTGGAAAATTGAATCTTAATATATGATGTGGGGAAATAAAAACTAATATTCCTTTAAAATTAATATATTTTTAACTCGTTTACTCACATTTCAAGTTGTTGATCGATGCTTCTTTACCTGTACTTCCCTGGGCTTTGAAAGTGAACCCTTATTATCTTTTTTAATTTTTACACATTTTTGGCTGGAATTTTTCTAATTTTTTGTTTTAAAAATTTAAACTTAAAATTGAAATTTTTCTCCTTTTTCACTTCTTTTGCCAGTGGATCTTTTCTAATTCTAGTCATAAAATATCATACGAAGTAGGTTACAAAATATTCCCAGTTAATGAAGTAATTAGCTGTATTTTTTATAAATGGAGTTGTAAAATAATGATAAATTAATGGTAAATTTTAAATTTTTGTTTAATTCAGTAAATGTGTAGTCTTTTTTAACCATTTTCACAGTTTGTTCCAATAAAATATTTACAATTTTGTTAAATCCCTTGTAAATAATGCTTATAATAATGGTATGATTATAATGATATAATTATAATAATGTTTATTTTAACCGTTATGTAAGAATTCCAATGGTATCATTTAGAAGTAGTGCCATAGTGAACAGAGTTCGTAATGTGTACAGAGATAACACTAAGGACTCTGCACTTGAGAGTTTAAGACTTCAGTCTGTTAGTATTTCGAACATTCGCGACTTATCTGTAGGGTTTTCGAGTTCAGAATCTAGTGATTTCGACCTTGAAAGTAGTCATTCAAGTCTCCATTTTAACTCCAGAAAACGGGTAAATGAACGGAGAGTTATCAGAAGCCGCTCACAATCTCTAGAATCAATTGCTTTACAAAGGAACAATACCTTCTCACAAAATGATAAACGTTTACACTATGACAATGGATCACAGTATAATGGATTAGAGTATGAAACAGAGGATAAAGTTGAGGATGAATATGAGAGTGTAATAGGATCTGAAGATGAGTATAGAACAGCAAGTGGAACTCAAGAGGATATTAGCCCTCTGGATTTATTAATGAATTTTACCAATGATGATAATGATAATATGGGAAAGACTAAATATTCTGAAAAAACCTTAACCGTAAGTGGTAAATCAAGTGCTAAATCGAAGTTTGGAAATTCGGATGACCTTTCTATTAATACTCCTTTATCCAATTTATTACTACTCGACCCACAAGTTAATGAAAATAGAAGTAAATTAAAATCTAAACCCAAAAATAACGTTAAGCGTACCCTAAAAAGATTAAATTCTGTTGATACTACGAATATTAATGGTGTTAATACTGCTAATGTGGACGAAGTGAATTATATTCAGAATAAAAGATTAAGGTTAAGCTTTGAGCCCAAATTATCAGTGGTTGATGATTATAGTTATGTGCCTTCAAGGGTACTGATAAATAAAAGCCCTTTTATCATTGGCTCGGATGCATCTTGTGACCTCGTTTTACCCAAAAAACACTTCAAGTTCATCGCTCCAAAACATGTTAAGTTCTTCCTAGAACACTCTGATACTGAACAATTCAATAATCAGCTTAATGGTAATAATACTAATGGTGATAACTATGTAGATAATGAGTTTAGAGTAAGGATAGCCAGATGTGCAACGAGCAGTGCGTTATATTTGAATAATAATTTTTTGAGAGGAAGTTCATATATTGAAGGTGGCGACGTTATTTGTCTAGGGCCACGAAATAATTTTTTGGCTTTTAAATTTCACTTTCAGGAAAACAATTTAAACACACAAAATCACTCAGATGATAGAATAGTTATCAGTGATGATATTGACTTAATGGATGTTAAGATTTTTGTCTTCCAACTACCCAGAATTAATACTCCAAGGAGTGGATTTAACAGTGGTAGGAGTGGCACTAATACCTTTAGAAGTAACTATACTAGTGATGAAGAATGGAATGAGCATAATAAAACTCCTTCTAGAAGGCATTTTAACCAAACTAACAATTACTCTAGTAATAGTTTTAATAGTAGTGTCGATAATGTAAACAGTGGGAATGTGGAAAAGTCTGATTATTATAGGTTAAAAAGCCCAGTTAGGAAATGTAATATTATAGAAGAGGAGGTAAAAGACAATGTGGATGCGGAATGTAATGTAGATTTGGATTCCAGAGAAACTGAACCTTTTCTAGAGTTTTACAGCTCAGGAAATCAAGATAACACAATCGAAGATTTTGATGAATTCGATCTAAATAATGATAAGCTTAATCTAAACGATGATGAAATAGATCTAAATGATAAACATACACCAAATTCCAAATCATCGCCTAGAAATGATCAATACAAACTCATCGGAATTGTATTTCTTATTCAGTCATTAGTTATTCAGTTAATTTTGTCAAAACATTTACTACTGAGTTATATATTACAGTTAGTATGTAGTAATATTGTTTTAGATTGATTGTTGGAATAATATGACGATTTCGGAAATATTACCAGACTTAAATGAGACAATGAGTAAAAATGTGGATGGATATATAGATGGTAAATATAGTTTAATAGCAAATAATAAAGAATTGACGGATAAAGAGTCGGAATTGAAAGTATATCAGCTTGAGCTGTTAAATTGTGAAATTCCAGAGATTAAGGAGGCACTTTATAACTATAGTACCTTTAAGGAAGATGAAAACTCACTTGAAAATATAATTAAAAATAACCTCTGTAAAATACTTTTCGTCAATCTCAACTAATTTAATATTTAAAATAACTTTACAAAATTATTTATCAAATTTTTATAATAGTATTATTATTATTAATTATTTATAGAAATATTATCAAGTAAATGAATTTTGAATAGAATCTTGTGTGGTGTTATGATATGGAAGAATGTAAAGATTAGAGAAAAGTTTTTAGATTTTTTATGATAAAAATGGAAGTTCTTGCTGATGGGTTAAATGGAGTTACCCTGAGAGATCATTCCTTCGTCAGTGACCATTGGTTTCTGGTGGCTCTGAGTAAGAAAACTCTACACATATACAAATTCTACCCGAAAACAGCTACAAATTCAGGTAATCTAAATTTAGTGATTTAAATTTATTTTTTTAGTGGAGAAGCTGGAGCTGTTCTGGGAATCTTCGGACATTTCAAAGTCATTCGTTAGCAATAAAGGAAATCTGGTAAGTTTAATTTAAACTCATCCATAACTTATCTTTAATTCAGGTCTGTATATTAAAAGAATCTTCCAATTCTATTCAACTTACTGAACTTGAAACTTTCAGAGTTCTAAAATCTCTCAATCTACCAAATGGTTCTTCTAACTACTTTATATACTAATTATATAGTTAATAATATATAATATAATAATAACCGATAATGAATAATGTGATTTATAGGTTCTGTATTAAAAGAAGTGGTTTTTAGTCCTTTGGATACATTTTTAACAGTTTTGACATCATGGTCCGAGTCAAACCCTAACAACCTAGTAGTTTATAACCTTAAAGGTAGTGTTTATCTTATTATTTTAGTTATAGTTAGTGTAAATTGGTCTAATTAATTGTTTAGATCCAAATTATCCTGTGGTTCTATCATTACCATATGAGAAATCCTACATTGTTAGCAGATTTCCAACTTGGACCCAAGATGAATCTTTTTGTATTTTAAGGGTATATTAACTAGTTAACCTAAACACTTGTAGTTATCTAAATCCTTCAAACCTGTCCCAATTTTAATATTTGATTAGGTAATGAATGAAATAAAGGTATGGAAGGATAATGATTTTTCAAAGTTATTCGCTAGTTTTACAGTAAATTTGAGCCCTGAAGCATCTCCAAATGATGCAACCGATGCTTTAAAAAGTCCTGCAAGTAATCCTTTACCAAGTGGAGCTACAATTTCACTCTCACCTCCAGTAAGGAAATTATAATTCAAATGATGTTTAGAATGATAAAGGAGTGTGCTATATAGGTATCTTTGCATCAAATCAGGGCAAATTTGACCGTGGAGTTTTAAGAATTTACTCAACAAGCCAACTCGAAGTATGTTTCTACGCTACTAATATTAATTTTAGAAACCGATTTTTAATAAGGAATTCGATGCCAGTGAGGAAGGTGAACTCTTCTGGAATAGTAAAGGCACCAGTGTACTATTCAGAACCTTTGCTAACTCAGTCAAAGGTCTTTCCTCTTACTATGGTGCTAACTCATTATACCTCATCAACGTATCTTTATATATAGTTTTGTTTTATTTTATCTGTGGTTTTTTTAATTTTATAGTTATTTTACTGTTAATTATACTACTCTTTGCATATAATGTTAAATTTTGTGTTAGTTGAACAATTCGAAGTTTAAGACCATAAGTACAGTAAATGATGGCATAATTCACGACATTTCCTGGTCTCAAAATGGGAAAGATTTTTTACTTTTAAAAGGACCAATGCCAGCAGAAGTTTGTTAAACACATACTATACATAATATACACAGTTATATATATTTAATTACATACTATACTCAGTTGTATATTTATGATTTATTAGATTGATTTGTATGATGGTGTTACTGGTTTGAAGACGTTAAGTTTTGGGAAGAATAATAGGAATACAGTGAAGAGAGATCCTTTTGACAGACTCGTCTTAATGGGTGGATTTGGAAATTTAAGAGGTGAAATTGATATCTGGGATATGAAAACCAAAAAAAAGATTTCACAGTCCAAAGTAATCATATATTAATAATTATATAATATCTACAGTTAATATAAATTACTATATAGTTAACTACTTAGAGAATAATAATTTTTGTAGTCTGAGTGTTCGGTGAGTTGTGAGTTTAGTCCTGATGGGATGTACTTTGTAACTGCAACAACAGTGCCGCGGATGAGAGTTGATTGCTGTTTTAAGATATTTTCATACAGTGGGAAGCTGGTTCAGAGGGTTGATTTTGAGGAGCTTTACCATGTGTACATTAGGAACCCAAAGTTCAAATTTCGTCAAAGAGATCCTTCACCTTCAGTTACTCTGGAAAACTCTACCACCTCGACTCGTCTTTATAGGCCTCCAGGCGCACTCACTGGACCAAAGATTATTAAACAAACCAACATTCCAGCCAACGTATTTTTTACTCTTAATTACACACAATTATATTAGCTATCAATTGAACTAAGATAATATTTTTGCAGACTGCTGTGCCCGTTATCAATAAGCCTAAACTGGTTGGCCCGCCTGGAGCTGACGCCGCGCTTTTATCGGCAGCTTCCAAAATTAAGAAAAAGAATAAAAACAAAAAATAATCTCATACACGCATTCACTAGCATTGCTATGTATATTTAATATATAATGAATATTTAAAAGTGTGTTAGTATTATATTAATGCGATTAACGCTGAAAAGGAGGAATTACTGTTGTCTGCACTGAACCCTATCGGTAGGTCCAGCGTCGTCCTCTTCATATTCTCTTGAGTTATCAGTGTACTTGTAGTCGTCAAGGTCAAAGTGCTGTGCGGTGTACTCGTCCACTTGAGTGTCAGGCTTTGCTGGAGTTTCCGGTGTAAAGGGGAACAACTCTAGAAGTTTCTCCTTCTCAGCGGGGGTGAATGTTCTTCCAACTGGGAATACCACGTCAAATGTGACGTAAAGGTTCCCCTTCCCATAAGCACTCTTATATATCGGCATACCCTCTCCAGTTATTACTTTACATGATCCAGGCTTCACAACTTCACCAGGTGGAGTCTGAACAAAATATATAACTACTTTAAAAATATTTTAAAGAATTGATAACTACTAATAACAGTAAATACAATAATAATATAATAATATTATAAATAATATAGTAATAATACTATAATAATATAGTAATTAGTGGAGTAGGAGTTACGTTGATTTTGAGTATACGATCGTCTAGATGAGTGAGGTAGAAGGTGCATCCAGTAAGTGCTTGATAAAGTGGAATTGCTTTGGTCATGAAGAGGTCGTTTCCATGGCGTTTGAAGGTGTCATGAGGGTTCTGATTAATGATGAAGATGACAGAGCCTGGGATCTCATTAGGCCTTTCATCAGCCTCGCCGTGAAATGTGATCTTGTGCTGGTCAGGGACGCCCTTTTCTACGAAAACCTCAAGGATCTTCTTGGTCTGTTTCACTCCTTTACCGCTGCAATTTTTGCAACGCTTAGACTCAGGGAGTGACTTTCCTTGGCCGTTACAGCTAGAACACGTGCTCTGAGTCTGGTGAATCATAGAACCCATCTGACGAATCTGGATCCTAATTCCCTGTCCGTTACAGGAGCTGCAAGAAATAAATGCGTCTTTTGGTCCTCCATGGCCATCACAACCATTGCAAATGATGTCCTTATTTATCGCCAATTTCCTCATTGTACCATTGTATATCTAAATCCAGAATTAAGTATGGAATTAACAGAGTATAACTAGTAAAATAATTGAGTAGTAAAGTAGCAGAGTAGTAGTAATGTGATATTACCTGTTCTAATGATACTTTGAGGTGAGATACAATATCTTCACCGCGCTTTTTACCCTTTGGTTTACGTGAACCACCAAAAAACAAATCAAATATCTACAAAAAATTTTACAATTTGATATAACACAGTATATAAATACTATATATATAGTATAAGTAAAATACGTCAGAAGCGTCGGTGGCGGTGTAGCTTCCGTCGAGTCCTTCCTCGCCATGTTCGTCGTATATGCGACGCTTGTCGGGATCAGACAATATCTCATATCTAAATCACAAAATTATTATTAATATAATTATATTCAACTAAGAATTTAAATAATTTTAATAAAAATTAGGATAATTTATATAATTAATATAATTGATAGAATTGGAAAAAGAAAAATATGTTAATTAGAAAATGAAAAAAGTAATACGCTTTGGAGATTTCTTTGAATTTTTCAGGATCTCCGCCTTTATCTGGGTGATGTTTAATGGCTAGTTTCCTGTAAGCCTTTTTAATTTCACTTTCGGAGCAATCCTTGGACAAATCAAGTAGTTTATATAGTTTCTCAGTGTCAACAGGCTAAAAAATGTTATAGAAGAAGAACTAACCTCCTTTGACCTGCTATGAGGCATACTGCCTCCCGGCATTCCGTCAAATGGGAAACCTCCGAAGAACATCGTTAGAGCGTAAAATTAGATTTTTAAAAATAGAGTGTGGATGTGCGAAAGTTCAAAAGATCATAAGACCGAAGAGGAGAAAAATCCTATAATAAACTTTGCGGAAAAGCGAGTTAAATTTAGGGCAAAATCAGCGTTTTAAAAATGCGAAAAAAATCTTTCTATGAGGAATCCGCCAAATTAAAATGATACAAGACGAAATAGTAATATAAATAATAATGGAACTGTTCTCAAAGCCTTTTATACCCTTATCCTGGGGTTCCAACCCACCCTAGACATTTTTGGCTCAACTTCGTCATTTTACTTATTACTCATTAAAATCTAATTTACTTGTCAAATTATCTCTAAAACTTAACTTTAAGATTCTTTCATTAAAATTTAATTTTACACATTATTCAGAAAGTTATTAACAATTGGAATCTTACCACTAAAGTATTTGGCACTAATCTGATCCTAAATTTGTATAATATGAAATGAATGAAATTATTTTAAATTTAAAATTTTTATTCTCAAAAAATAGTTATATTACAGTTTGTAAATTAGTGTGCAGTTAATTCATGTTTACTTTCATTTATATAATCCATGGCAACTAAACAGCTATCAGAAACGACCTTAACTTCATCTTGTATAAACTCCTCCAAAACGTCAACGATTAACTTTTCCCAATCTTCAGAACCCTTAGGTTGTTCTTGGCCATAGAGTGAGGCACATGAACCCAGTGCCAAAGCTGCTTCGTGCCTTGCCATTGGCTCCTCATTTAAGTTCCTTAAACATTCAATTAGGGACTTAACTGGAGCTACAGACTGCATTTGTCCCAACACAAACGCACACTCATGCCTAAAAACCTCAGAAACCTTATCTCGAACCAGAGCTTCTCCAATTATCTACAATACATTTATAATATAGATTAGGTTACCGCAGCAGCTTCATCTCCTGAAATTCCTCTAATCTTATACAAAGCTTCATATCTACACTCATGTATAATAATGTATATTACCTCTTATATAGCGGTAAGGATTGATCGAATAAAAGTTTGGATAGTGAGTTGAGATCAGACTCATCTACTGAATCAGTTCTGACTGGATCAATTGCCCTGTAGGGGGAAGAAGAAATGGGAAATGAAGTACACCCCTCAGTGTTTGACTCCTCAGCATTTGTAAGTGTATGTAATGCCAAGTTACAAGTATCTCTAACTGCTCTATTCTCATCCTCACAATACTTCTTTATCTAATTAAATTAATAATATTAAATAAGATTAAATAAATAGTATAATTAGTTGGAATCAAACGAGTTGAATATAATCTTTGGATTTTAAGGCGGCTAAGGCTTCAATTGCCTAAAAAATGAAATTAATAATAAATTAAACAAACTTCGTGCCTGACCATGGGATCCTCAGTAACATCCTCCACAAGTTCAGCGAGCTTTTTAGAGGCGCTAAAACAGCCGGATTGGCCAATGACATATGCGATCTCATGTCTGAAAATATGATAATTAACAAGATTTAATGATCAAATTACCTCATAAAAGTGTCAAAATGAACATCGAAAGCTGAAACAAGGATTTGGGAACAATCTTCCTCAGGAAGATCCCTGCAGAAGTAAAGCGCTCTAAGCTGAAGGGAAAGAGGAACCTCGGGGTTAAGTAAAATTGACTTTATAAGGTCCTTTGAAGGGGTTGAAAACTCGTCCAACTTAGTAAACTCATCTATTAACGATTGCAAACTCATTCTCCCTTTTTAAAAGTTAAAATTATATTAGAATATATTAAAATATTTTACAAGTAAAATTTTATAAATTGTGAGTTAAAATATTAAGAATAGGTGTACTTGAATTTGGCAGCCAAACCCCCCTAACGTATTCACATTTTAGCCATTAAATTAATTTATAAATCTTAACTAATTATTAAACTAATTAATAATTAAACTAATCAATACATAAACCAACTAATTACATAACTAATGAATAGTTAAAATAAGAAATAAATCACATTGTGTAAGAGTGAAGAGAATAGATTAAAACAATAGGAATGGAATTTTCCAAAGTCCTTTACGATAATTTACAACAATAATCTTACAAAAATTAACTCAGAATAGAATTATTCTTCAAAGGATTTGACGTATTGATTGAATTTTTTATCATCATTTTGCATACTTTTGAACATTCTGATAACTTTTAGACAGGATTGAATAAATAGTTCTAGACCATTTTGATTTTTTACAACTTGAGTGTTGTAAAAGTATTTATGATAGATTTTGAAAACCTCGTCGAGATCAATGTCTGAGAACCTTACCCGTTCGGCACCAACCAGACCCCTCAAAGTCCTATTCATAAACCCCTCAACTTTCTCACAAGTGTTATTAAATTCTCTGAGAAATTCAGAGTCTACAGAGTCCAGCAAATGCTTATCATTGATGAACTTGTAATAAACTGCAGAATTGAAAAGGTATCTATTAAGCACCTCGTTATCAAATGTTTTGTATGTAATTAGTTTCGCGTTATGGTTTACCAAATTCCTGTAAAATTGTATAAAAGGGTCCACATCTCGGCCAGTGCCTATGGACTTTGCTAGTCTGAGAAATTTGCCCTTATTAGAACTACTATTGTTGAAGATATGAATAGCAGCATCAACTTGGTGTAGTACTGGGAGTGTTAATTTAGTCATGCGATTTGATGTATAGTAATCCTTGGAGTCAAGAGTATAGCAATCACCGTTTTTACAACGGTCGAGGAATATTTGGACTAGAGGAGGACAATCAAGCTTTTCACTTTTACCGCAAATTTCCTCAGGTTTAATCTCCTCCATTGTGTCAAACATATCTGCACTTATTTTGTCAACATTCACATGCTTCATCACCACCTCCCTACACATGGAAGCAAAGTATTTAGCTATTTTATGTAATTTACTCTCGTTAAACTTGACGAGATAATCGCTGTATTTGGCCATTACATTTGACAAATCATGAGTTAAGACAATTTTATTACCAAATGTTATGTCCTTGGCTAGATCTTTCAGGTATTTGTATCTCCCAAATGAGAATAGCCACAAGGTAAACTTACCCAAGGAGTAAAATGTAATTAATTTAGAAACAGTTAAAAATCTTACAAAAAATAAAGTTGACTGGTATAGGAAACGGTTAATAACCTTTTCAGCTTCATTATTATAGTAAGACATTTTTACATTATGTTTAGCTAGCATAACAATGAATGAGCGTAGAGTCTTGTGTGTTTCGAGCCGGAGCACTTTTTTGATGAATCTCATGAAAAAGTTGCCACCTCTGTGAGCTTTACTTCGTTTGAAAATTCTAAGTGCGAGTTTAGCTTGTGGAATATTAGGCATTAATACTCTGAGCCTAACATTTTCCAGTAGGTTAACTGGGTCAAGAGTGTAGCAATCGCCAGTCTTACAACGCTCTACATAACGATCTAACATAGCCAAACACTCTTCACCTTGATCATTACAAATACCATTAGCATCAAATTTGCCTTCAACAAGATAATCCATCATCTCAGTGTTGAACATGTTTTCCTCATAAGTGCCTTGTAAGCATTCTTTACAAAGATTCGCATAGGAGTCAGATAAATATTTAAACTCCTCAGAATCATTAATTAAATACTCTTTAAAGTTGTTAGTCAATTGATTTAGTTCATCAGGGTCCAGTTTTATGTCCCCTACAACTGTTGACATTTGGGCTACTTTTACTAGATCGGACTTAACAAAAAAGCCCAAAACGGTACTCAAAGTCTTTTTAGAGTCAAGTTGGTTCTTTATCCTGGATTCACCTGTGAACTTTTTATACAGTAGTGTGGCTTTGTAGTAGAAGGTATTCACACCTTCATCGTTAGTGTTGAGGAATTCTCGCTTCTTTAAATTATGTCTGGCGAGTACTAGTATGAAAAACTCAGTTGAGTTGTAGTTAGTTCTTCTCAATAGAGAACTAATGAAGCTGAATTCATTGCTTACAGATTCCTTAAACAGGTATAACGCAAGGTCGACCTGCTTCAAACTTGGTAAGTAAAGCTTAATTTTATTTCCCATATCGGCAACTTTAAGATCATCAAAAGTGAGGCAATCACCTTGAACACATCGTTCGGTGTATAAAGTGTAATATTTATCCCTCATCAAATTTTCCTTGCCAATTTTTTCCTCTACTTTGGTTGCATTATTCTTCAAATAACCGCTCATGTAATGGTTAAACTTGTCTAAATTTTCTTTTGAATTAACTCGAGAGTCAAACTCGGGGCTTGTGTCCTCCAATATGTCTGTCACTACCCTCGTTACGTCCTTCGTCGTGTCAACCAAACGACCCGTTGAACTAATACTTTTTGTTATTAGGGCGTTTCCCTTTTCTCCTAACGCCTCACTTCCGTTGATCAGTAATCCGAGTCCATTTGAAAATGCCTCAAAAGCTGATGAGGCTGCCTCATTAATTGTTTTTGTACCCTTTGAAAACGCCTTTTCGAGACTCTCAACTCCAGTTTCGGTATTATTGTTGGAATTTTTATTGACGAACTTGTCTACATAGTCGCCATCGGCTGCCTCGAAAAAGTCATTTTTAACTCCTAGCTCACTGGGCCTTTTCTGGTATACCACTGCATTAGACTCTTTTACCAGAGATTTACTCAGTAACAAAAATATAAAAACACTCTGTACTAACATTTTTGGTAATTTAGCATCCAACCCCTTTGAAAATGTATCCCCCTTTAAAGTGGAATTTTTACAAAACAGTCATATAACTAGAATAAAACATGTTTAAATAATTAATTTTGCCATTTTTGAGGTAAAATCCTGTTTAGACAGTTTTTACCAGTTTTATTTATGCACATTAGTGCGATGGAAGACTATTTCTAATTCAACTCGTTTCACTCATAATTCCATTTATTTTATTTACAAAAAATAAGAATAATTGTCAAAATCTATTTTATAGTTAGAATGGCTAGTTTTTAGCTTAAAAGTCGATTTTTGAACTTATGACCGTTAGACCGGGAATTGTATATTTTACATTTACACATTTTGTAAATTTATATCTATTTAAATTGTTTAAATTTTATTTTTTTACGTTTAAACAGAAATTTAATAATTAGTTGTCCAATGAGTGATAAATCATACATGAAAAAATAATTATAAATTTGACCAAGAAATTGAGATTCTACCAGGAAAGTGAGATTCTATCATTAAAATAATATTATTGGCATTCAATGCAAGGTTTACTACAACAACTTATATTCCCCAAAGGTTCGTTATAATATGACATCAAAACTTCTTCCATTTTACCAACAAAATTATTAACCCGTCTGGGATGATTTCTATAATAAGAATTTAAAAGATATTCCTTAAAATGTGGGAAAATCTTTTCAATTTCTTCCTGTTCGATTATCAATTGTCTACCTCTTCCAATGCCTAAAAGGTACTGTGTTAGCTTAGGCTTTACGTCCCAGTTAGCGAAGTGTCTGACGCCTCTGGTAATCCAGTATTCCCTGTACGTTTTCACGAAGTAAATTGCGGAATAGTATAAGAACGTCTGAATTATTTCATGGGTCTCATTCGGAACCTGGAACTTGATCTTATTAACATACATTAGTCTTGGTGTCATGTACTTAATTTCAGCCCTCGGTCTTGTTCTGTTTGTGAAAAATGATGAAAATTTACCGTACTTAAAATTTGTATGTTTCAGTAAATAGAACACCAAATTTACCTCACTCAAGTTTGGAAGTATATAATTAGATACCACTTTCTCATGTCCAGCCTTAATCCCAACCGAATCGCTCGAACTCACTTCTTCTATATCATCCGGATCCGCAACAGCAGCCGCAGCAGCCGCAGTTTCTTGTTGAGCATCCACATCAGTTTCTTGTTCAGCATCTACATCAGTTTCTTGTTCAGCATCTACATCAGTTTCTTGTTCGGCATTTTCATCCTGGTCATTGTCACGTTTGAAAAGTGTATAATCATCAAAAACATAACAATTGCCATCTAAACATCGGTTGACAAATCCTTCAAAAAGTTTCTGGCCATCTGGAGAATATTTATCACAAAAAGTTTCATAAAAGTTTTTTGAACAACATGACGAGGCACCGAATTTTTTACCCATAGCATGCTTCAAAACATCCACGAATAGATAACTGTGTTTATAGTATGGGACTGACTTTGTAATTGTATATCTAATGATTTTAGCAAATGATAAAGCCATCGGCTCATGTTTTCTAATGGGATTGTGAGCTAAAAAATCTCCCAACCCATTAAATAATTTCTCAAGGTCTTTATAAGAAACGTGAATTTTTATATCTTCATTCCTTCTCATTTTTGAAAACAGTTTCCGGTGGTTCTTTGACCTGGAATATCTCAAAGTGGGCTGTAAATTCCTATTAGTAAAGAAATTAGATCCATCATCTTTATAAAGATATCTTTCAGTGTAGTATAAAAGGAGTCTGTATAGAAAAATATTAAGTGTTTCAAGATCTGAACCACCAGTTAATCCAAGACGTTCAGCATTTTTATCAGTTAATAACTTAACAAACGCCTTGAAATCCCTCTTATAAACCAGTTCAACTGATTTACAATCACAGTGCCAACTACACTCTCCGACACATGTAGATCTAGGCCATTCACAGGATTTATATGCGCCAGACTTCTTGAAAACAAAGTTTGAAATTTCAACTTGGACGAGATCAGGAACGTAAACGTGGCCGTCCTCTAACTCTACCAGATCAACTGAGTCTAAAATTAGACATTCCTCAGCATTTTGGGAGCACCGTTGATCAAATGATTGGACCATGGTCAAGCAATTTTGGTCATCAGGTTTACAAAATTTCTCAGGTACTAATTTGTATGCCTTAAGATATGCGTTCATTAAACAAGGAATTACATTGTCTTCTGAATCATAACATTGAGATTTGAGATTTGCAAAGTCTGTTTTAGCCTTTTGTTTTCTCTCTTCTAGGGTACCAGATTGTTCCCTGGGTTCTACATTCAATTCATCTTTACAATAACATTTATTGACTTCTAGGATCACAAGTATGTTGAGGAGTATTAAGGGGAGATTAAGCATAATAATGGAAAGTTGTGAGATTTTTCAGAATTCGCCGAAAATATTTACACATTTGAAAATTAATAAATTTTTTTCGAAATTTTACTGAAAAATGAAAAGGTTACGTTACTAATCTGTTCAAAGAACATGGGCCCGTTTTTTGTCTAGTATTTAGATCTATATGGGTGCATTCACGATGTCGGTCAATCATCGCGATTTACCCAGATTTTTAAGACTTGGAAGATTATTTATAAATTTACAATTTAGATGAATTTTAAACTAAATATTACAAAGCAAAATTGATGTCAATAAAACAACTGAAAAACAAATTCAACCACACATTCCTATACTATTAGTACTATACTGGTGATTTTCTTATTTTTATTATATTTACTATCAAATTATAAAAGTAAAATCTAAATTTCTATGAATACTTACAGTGTATAGGAGATAAGAAATTAAGTTTTTTTATTATTTTTTAATGCTTCCCGAATTGGTCCGCAAATACGATTTGATAACCAAACCACTGCCCGAATTTAGGATATTTTAAGACTGACAATTATTCCAAAAGGAAACCTTTGGAAATTGACAATTAATATCCGCTATAACCCGTACTACACTATACTTTGGTATAGTGAAGTGTATTAAGTGGTTATGGTAATGTCTAGTTTGTAACAGGATAAAGATAGTTTAACCTGTTTGAACATTTCCAATAATATTACTAGTCAATGGTAATGCTAGTAACATTGGTTATTAATGATGGTTATTAGTAATGGTGGTTGTTAATGATGGTTGATGGGTTGAGAGTGTTTATTCAACGGACACTCCAGCTTGTTCAAGTTTTGCTTCTCTCATTTTGGCATATTTCTCTTCTTCTTGTTGTACCTTGTCCTTAACTTCTTCTACGTCAACATCAACATTCTTGGTCTTTTTCTTTTTTTTGCCACCAAATAATCTGCCAAAGAAGTCTTGAACACGATTTGTTGGTGGTTCTTCTTCCTCGCTCTCTTCTTCCTGTTCCTTGAGTTTGTCAGCTTCTTTCTGCTTCTTTTTGGTTTCTTTTTCCAACTTCTTCTCCCACTCCTTCTCGTATTCCTTTGAGTACACGCCCTTGTATGGGTCATTTAGGAAGGAGAAAACTACGTGTTGAACCTCAGAGGCGAACCTGTTGACTTTTCTGAGAGAAACGTCATGACCAGACTTGTAGAGGTAATTCCTGTATTCCAGCATCATAGCCCTTGCTCGTGGCACTTCTACGAACACTCTGCCCTTACCAACGACGTCGGTCATTGCATCCATAAGGAAGGAGCTTGAGTTTGTTAGTCTTTTGCCAGTTTCAGTGCCCCTGGCCCTGTACATAAACTCAATTGCGGCTTTAGAAAGGAATCTCTCAAGTAAGCCCTGGTTCTTGGTGGCATATGTCAAATTGGCAAAGTTACGCTCATATAACATATCCTTAAACTCTTGGCTACCCATTCTTTTGTGCGTCCCCGTTAGTACTGCTTTGAACCAGTTAGGACGTTTGGCCTCGCTATTTTCAAAGAGTTGGAAGGCGGCAAAAGCTTGAGGTAGCTGAGGTAGTTTAACGTTGAGCCAATCTTTTGGATCCAAGAGGTTAACAACATCGAGAGTTGTACAATCGTCATGATCACATCTTTCGAAGAATTTGGTAACAGTTTCTTTGCAACCAACGTCGGCCTTGCCCTTGCAGAACTGCAGTGGATCCAGTGGGTAGCTGAGTAACTGATCAGCCATGAGGAAGCTAACTTTTCTGTATCCCATAGTCTTGGCAAGAGCATGTTTTGCAAGTTTTCCAAAAGCATTAGCAAGTCTATGTCTAGGCCTATAGTTACCGACTGTTAAGTACAATATATAGGAGTCAACCATGCTCTTGACGTCAGAGTGAGATATATCCAAGGTTTTATCACCAACAACGTCAGCAACTAATCTGTTAAGTGCTCTTCTTTTACCGACTGTGAAGAAGTATCTCAAGAATCTGCTTTCGTTTTGGTTCTTGCTGTGGAGCCTATTTTTGTTGAGGTATCTTTGAAAGTAAACTGTAAGAGCATAGAAGACCTCATTTATTACTCGCATAGTGGGATTTTCACCATTCATAGCGTCAAGGTTACGCTTGAGAACCTGGTTAGTAAATTCTTGAAGGGAATATTGGCCCTTTTTCGTCCTAAATAAGTCAGCAAAGTCACTCCAGCCGTTCTGTTTAGCTCCAGATTGTTTGAAGACGTATTTCGCAGTCTCATACTGAGCCAAGTGAGGAAGGAAAAGACCAGTGGTATCACCTGATGCGAAGACCTTGACACTGTCAACAGTGAAGCAGTCGCCGGCTTTGCAGCGAGTTACAAATCTGTTAACCAAAGTGTGACAAGTGCCTAAATCACCTTCACAGAACATTGAAGGATTAAAACTGTTCTTGGAAAACCAGCTGGTCATTTTGTCGGATATTAACCTCAAGTGGTTAACCTCGTTCACTGTTTTCTCAGTCTCCTCCACAAACTCCTCAGTATTCTGACTTTCCAAAGATGTTCCACCATTGTTCTTCTTGAGAGTTACACCATTAGCATAATTAAATAAAAAGTAAATTAGTGCAAAGCACTTAAATAGTGATTTAACTCCCATTTTAACTTTTTTATCTAGATTCAATTTTATTTAGATTCGATAGTAAGATAGGATAGACAATGCGGATAAAATGTGTGACTTGGATTTAATATTTGTATAATTAATAGTTTGGATAAAAATAATAAACTACTTTACAAATAAGAAAAAAATATAATAAACAATGAGTAAAGATTATATTTGAGAGGAGTTTGTCTAAGTCAATCATGCATCCCAGTGCAATGGAAGATATCGAGTGCTTTCAACTCTCACCTAATAACTTGTCACGCTGGAATAATTTTTATAAAAATTAAAAAATCTTAATTCTTGAAAAAAAATTTTTTTAAAAATGTGTTGGTGGAATTAATTGAAACTGAATCCGAGCTCAGGATTCGTACCCGAGTGTCTACACATTTACATTTTTACACTAGTATACACTTTTATAATTTATATTATTGAGGAATCAAGTGTTGAAATGGCTTGATTTGGCGTGAAATGGGCTAATTTAGGATTTTTAGGAATCACAATAATAGGGCCCCAAATTACCATTTATAACAGATAAACACTAATTAAACATTAATTAAATTAAAATTGGATTAAAATTAGATTAAAAATTGTATAAATTAATAATGAATAGTTAATTTGGGAAATTATATTAAATATAACAATTATGTGTGTCACCAGATTCTAGGAATTGAGAATAAACTATTCAAAATAGAATCATTTACATATTGATCTCAAATTTAGAGCATTTAAACCTGGATTCTCAATTCTATACTTTTAAACATTTAATTTCTACCAAAATTCTTCCATATTTTCAACAGAATTCTTAAATTTTGTATGTTTTTTATGCGATTTAGTTGAAACAGTTGGTTCCTCTTCATCATACATTAGTTTATTTTCCAGTTCATAGTCAAAATTTGACTCCGCCAATTCTTCCTTTTCAGGCTCCAAGTCCTTTGTCTTCTCCTTTTTCTTGCCTCCAACGAGGTTTACGAGGTCGGTAAATGACGATAAAACCTCGTGGCAAATTTGGACAAAGTTTATGAGTTTGTCCCTATCCTTTGAAAAATTGTTTTCGAACAAGTAGTTTCTGTACGCTACGAAAATTAAGCTCATTTTAACCTTGTTAATTCTCACAGGCGTAATTTTGACCAGGGGTTGAAGGAAGTTTTTAAGTTCAGTTTCAATATTCTTGCTGAAAAATAATTTAATTTTGTTCTTCAGACTTCGGATTTTGAAGTAAAGCGTGTCGTAGTAGAGATATCTCCCGAGTACCTCGTGGTCTCTATTGTTAAATTTGGCTTCTTTTAGATTCTCGTTGTATAGTTTATTTACAAATTGGGACTGGTTAATTCTATTTTTACGTCTGAAAATGAAGTCGAGAATTGCATTTTTATGTGCTCTGGAATTCACAAATATTGTCACAGCAGCATTCACCTGGTCCAAATCTGGGAGATTTACATTCAAGTAATCCTTTCCATCCAGTAGCATTCTGGTATCCAGAGTTACACAGTCGCCATCCTGACACCTTTCCAAGTAATCTGAAACCATTTTCCGACAATGAACTGCAGTAAAGGGAATAGTGTTTTGCTTTGAATTTTTATCATCTGAGGTTTTACAGAAATCTTCAAGCATTTGAGGCGTTGTTAATATATAATCTGACATTAAAGCGCTAACAACTTTAGTGCCGAGAACTTTCATTATTGAGTGTTTCACCAGTTTAGAGTATGAAATTGTCAACCTTTCAGGCTCAACTGCACCAGAAACGTTGAGATATAACAGGTAAGAATCGATGACCAGTTGTAAGTCACGCATTCCCATTTCAAGTGTTTTTGATTTTGCTATGTTTTTTGCCGCTCCAGTAAGCCAACTGTTTTGTTTAAGCTTAAAGAAGAAGCGCAGAAACTTCCACTTGTTCATATACATGGCCAGTGAACTCTCAGCCAAATATGCTAAATAGTTAAGTGACGCCTTGTATAAAACCTCCGTCAGAATCATGCGATTAAAATCTCCACCAAAGTCCATTTTCTTAAAGTTAATCCGAGTTATTTTATTATTAAATGACGCAATTGTCCTCTCGTCACTACCGTATAGTTTGTTCTTAATTTTTCCGAAAATGTTATAAAATTTACTCTTTTGCCAGGCTCCTGAATCCTCAAATAGAGCTATAGCAAAGGCGTACTGGTTCAAAAATGGAAGATGAACCTTTACACCGTCCGGTAAATCTGCTACCGGAACATTGTCCAGAGTGTAACAATCGCCCTGTAAACACCTCTTGGTATAAGCTTCGATAAATTTCATACAATTATTCCAATCATATTTACAAAACTTCTTTGAATCCACGCCGCTCTTTGATAAATGCTCTGACATCATCTCAGTCACACGATCAAACTTCACTGAAGTTTGACTGTGCTTTACAGGCTCCACAACCTTACTCGTTGAGAGTGTTGGCTCCCAGCTCTCTAAAGGTTCCACATCCTTACTCATTGAAGGTTCTGGTTCCTTACTAACTGAAAATTCTGGAGAGTCGCTTTCTATAGGTTCCACCTCTTTACTCGTTGAGGGTTTTGGCTCCCAGCTCTCTAAAGGTTCCACCTCTTTACTCGTTGAGGGTTTTGGTTCCCAACTCTCTAAAGGTTCCACATCCTTACTCGTTGAAGGTTTTGGTTCCCAGCTCTCTGTAGGTTCTGGAGCATCGCTTTCCATAGGTTCCACCTCCTTACTCGTTGAAGGTTCAACCTCCTTACTTACTGAAGGCTCCGATTCTTTTTTCTTCAAATCCTCCAACTGTTTATTCAATGACTTCTTTATCTCTTCATTCTCGGAATTCTCAGACTCGTCACTCTTTAAATTATCAAATGGTTCAGACTTTAATTTTTCAAAGGATTCATACTGGAAATTCTCTAATGGTTCACTTTTTAAAACTTTAAACTCGTTGGATTTTACATTTTCAGGCTGAGAAACTCCGGGAAAGGTAGATTTTACACATCTGGTACGAGGAGGTCGTTGATATTTTGAATTTTCAGTTTCATCATCTGAAGATAAAGGTGGACTTAGAGCTCTACTACGTCGATGTTTCCTATTAATGGAAGTTCCAGACCTTAATAAGCACAGGAACAGTAGAATAAGAATAGAATGTTTAACTGACATTTAGAATACAATATAGTAATAAACTAGTAGAAAATTAACAGGTATAAATCTGTATAGACAGGATATGGCTTTAAAGTGAGCCATTTTTGAAATATATAGCATAAACAAGGGGAAAATGAAGAAATTGTCTAGAATAATATGCAATCAAGTGCAAAGAGAAGAAAAATAAAAAATAACAAATAATTAATGAGGAACTATGTTAAATTTTTCTAAAATTATTAAATATTATTTTAATGAATAAATTAAGAAGAATTTGTCAAATTGAGGCAGAGTTAGTGAAGTCGGTCAAACTTTCATGTTAAATTCCTCACACATTTTAATCATAAAAAGACGAAAAATAATAAAATTAATTTAATTTAATATTATAAAGTTTAAATTCTACACAACCGGGAATAAATATAAGAATGAGTTGTGGAATCCCAGAAGTCACCATCAAATTGGAATTAAATTTAAAATAAATTAATAATTCATAAAATTACAATAAATTTCAATTATTTATGAAAAATTCTGTTAAAATTAGTTAACTTTTTCCGACTTTCATTTTTTCCATTTTTCTGGATAAAGCCTCCTCCCGCTCCCGCCGTATCTTAGCCAACCTGTGGTATAATAAAAAATAAACTTCATTACCTCTCCAAGTCAGCCTTTGCCTTGGCCAACTTCCCCTCAGCCATTAATCTCTAAAAATTAATCAATAAAAATTAATTAATAATAAATTAATAATAATTAATAATTAATTAATAATTAATGATTGGGAGTACCATTTTATCTCTTTCAAATTTTTGTCGTTTGAGTTCTTCTCGTTCCCTTCTGCTCAGTTCTACGACGCCGGTTTTTTCAACTGACTGTTTCATTTTGTTCGGGTTATTAATCTCAAAAGGTTCAAATTCCTATACCATAAAATTATTATCGCAGTTACCTCCTCATCGGAACCTTTAATACCATTTTCCGGTGTCTAAAAAGGTTTAAAAATAAATTGTAGAACCTCTTCGATTTCATTGGAATCGTCAGAACTTTCTTCTGATTCCGATTCCTTGTGTTTTTCATCTAAAATCTCTTGATTTCTAGCAATAATTTCATCATCAGAGGCTACATATCTCGACCTTCCTTTAGGCGTAAATTTTTTATGAGAACCTCTAGACTTATATCCCATCACTCAAAATAAATAACTTAAAATATTCAACTTAATTATTTAATTTAAAACATTTAATTTAAAATACTCAATTTAAAATATATAAAATTTACTAATGTAACAAATTAATTAATAACAATAAAACTATGATAATAAAATTATTTAATGATATAAATTTGTTTGGAGAATTTGGAAGGAAATGTATAGCCCGATATGAATATGAATTTAACATTATAAAATAAATATTTTAAATTTAAATTATGTGTTTTTCTAATTTTTAAAATTGTGGAGAAAAGTATAATGAGATGGTTGACCTTTGGGATACGGATTTACAGAACGCCAAAGCGTTGATAAGGTCCGCTAACGAATGTGCTAATATCTACACATCGCAAACTGATAAATCTGAGACGCTCAAATGCTTGACGATAATAAGAGCCAAAGTGGCCTCCTTGAAAAGGGTAACTCCTCAACTTTCACTATTTTTCAGACTATAAATAATCTTGAAATGAGTTTACTGGACATGGATTCCAGTAACCTGAGCTCCCAAGTCATACATAACCGACGAAGAGATCTCGATGAAGTTATTTACTCATTCCGATCACTCGAACTTATACTCAAAAATTCCAACCCCGATCTCACACATTTACATCCCAATTCTACTGTAATAATTTATACTACTATTTACTTAATTATATACTTAATTAGATAGTTAATTGTATAGTTAATTATATACTTAATTAGATAGTTAATTGTATAGTTAATTATATACTTAATTAGATAGTTAATTGTATAGTTAATTAGATGATTAATTGGTTTAGAGATTGAGAGAGGAAGATTTGAAGGAGATGTCGAGTTCGGAGTTTAAATATTACAGAGATACGATGATAAAAATACAAGACGACGAGTTGGATCTGCTGGACAGTAGTGCAAGTTCAATCAAGAACATAAGTGTAAACATCAGAGATGAAGTTAATTTACATACGAGGCTACTTGGCGATGTTTCCGAGTCTATGGACTACACCAACTCGTTCGTTAACAGGAACAGGGAACGCTTCAACAATATCATCCTTAGAGGAAGTAAAAAACAACTCACTTTCGTCATTATATTCCTCTCCGTCGTGTTACTGCTGATACTATTTCTTTAATTTCCACACATCACCTTGAATTATTTCATAAATTCTGTAAAATATCACATTAATGTCTGACAATTATTATTTTCACATAATATTTATTTTAATTTAATTTATCTTATTGTATTGTTTGATGTTAATTTATGTTAATTTATGTTAATTTATGTTAATTTGAGTGGAAGATTCCAAGTGGAATGTGACGGGTTCGAGAGATGAGTAAAAAATCCTCTGGTAGTAAAAAGAGGAAAAAATTCAAGGTAAAAAAACTGAAAAAATTAATATTTTAATAGGAAAATGTGTTTAAAGAGGAGGAAATCAAGTATTACTTGACAAAGGTTAAAAAATTCGCAATTTCCGAAGGTTTGTAAAATTTTATTTTAATTTTTTTCAGACTCTAAGGCTTTAATTAAGTCACTTCAACAGAAAAATAACAAAAAGAAAACGAAAAATTTGATTCCAGAACCTCCAGATGATGAATCACAAGATGATTCCTCAGTAGATGAATCACCCACTGAAGAATTATTACATGAGGAATTATCCAATGAATTGTTAGATGAAGAATTGTTACATGAGGAAACGGTGGAAAAGTTGCCTACTGAAGACATATTGGATTCTGAACTCTCTAATGACTCCAACGTGTTACCAGAAAATTACAATTTCTCTCATCCTCCGCCTAACCAAACTCCTCTTGTTAACAGTGAAACTGTGAATTTACAAACTTTAGAGCATCAGAAACAGCCTGACTACAAGAGTGTTTTGGTGGAGAGAAATCCTGAAATAGATTTAAGGAGGCGTAAATTACCTTGTTGCATGATGGAACAAGAGATTATCGACGCTATAAGGAATAATGACATTGTACTCATCACCGGTGATACCGGAACCGGGAAATCTACTCAAGTATATTTTTACACAATTTACTATTAATTTAATTATTTAACTATTAATTTAATTATTTAACTATTTGGTTACTCAGTTAACTATTTAATCAGTTAAATATTAATTTACTCATCTAGTTATCAAGTTGTTTGGTTAATAGTGTAAAAATTAGATACCACAATTTTTATATGAGAATGGTTTTTGTATGGGTGATAGTATAATCGGAGTGACACAGACGAGAAGAGTCGCTTGTATAGCAATAACAAAGCAAATCGCACTAGAGTTAAATGCTAATTTAGTTGGATATCAGGTAGAAAATAGAAAATTCTTTATTTGTTCAGATAAGATATGATAAAACTTTTAATCAAAATTGTAAAATTAAACTCATGACTGATGGCATTTTACTCAATCATCTTAAAAATGATATTATTCTCAAGTATTCACTTAGTTTATTATTTTCTATAAGATGTACTATTTACTTAGTATATCTGTACGTAGTTTACTTATTTTATTACTATACGTGGTTGTGTGTGGTAATAATATGTTTAGAAAGTATAGTGTGATAATAATTGATGAGGCGCATGAGAGAAGAGTAAATTCTGATATATTAATTGGACTACTATCGCAAATTGTCAAACTCAGACGACAACTCTACAACCAACATAACAACACACTTCCTCTCAAGTATTTTTTTATCCAGTTTACTACACATTATTACACATTCTCATAGTATTTACACATTATTTACACATTATTTATGCAATATTTACAATAGATTTACTTATATAGTTGTGATAATGTGTAGGTTGGTGATAATGAGTGCTACGATACGGAAGGAAGATTTTTTGGAGAATGAAATATTTAAAGGAATTAAGCATGTCCACATCGCATCAGGGAAATTGAACTACACTGTACACTATAACAAAGTTACGCCTGAAGATTACCTTTTGGAGGCCAAGAGGAAGATACTTCAAATACATAAAAAACTCCCGCAGGGCTCAATTTTAGCCTTTGTAACAGGGAAACATGAGTTATACAAGTTAAAATCTATGCTATCCACTAACTCAAGATATGGCAGCACAAAAGAGATTACTCCCAGTCCAGCAGGCACTACTGAGAACATTGATAATAGTATTGATCCTATGGATGGAGAAATATTTGAATTAAACGATGAATCAGACGATTTAGAGACTGAGTTAGCCGAATCTGATGATAAATTAGTGGACTTGGAAGCACAGAGTGACACTGTTGAACAGGAGGTGGATGAGAGAATAGAATACGAATTGAGCGTTTTGACGGAAAATTATAAGAAATCAGTGGATTGCGAGTGGTTAGGCTCAGATTCTCAAGGGAAACTAACCGTAAAAATCCTACACGCTTCACAATCAAATCAACAACAAGTAAACACAATACTATTTTATAGTTAAATTTTACATGGTTGTAAATTTGTTTAGATGGAATGTTTTATGTTACCTAATGAGAATGAAAGGATTGTTATTCTATCAACTAATGTCGCTGAAACTTCAATCACACTACCAAATATCAGGTAACATCACAGTATATCACTAGTTAAGGACGAAATTTTGCAATTTTAAGCCATAAAATACTTAGAAAATTGACTAAATAACCTCTAAAATACTTCCTAGATACTTCCTAAATAGCCGTAAATTTACCCCTAGATAACCTCTAATTAACCCCTAGAATACTTATAAAATTGACTAAATTAACCCCTAGAATAGTTATTGAATGATAAATTACTGTGAAAATTAGGTATGTTGTGGACAGTGGAAAGGAGAAGAGAAAAGTGTATGACAATGTGCGGGGCTTTGAGAAGTTTGAGATTTTTAACGTGTCGAAATCTTCAGCGGATCAGAGAGCTGGAAGATGTGGAAGACTTGGACACGGTCACTGTTACAGATTATACACAAATTCCGTTTTCGACAACTTATTCCCACAGTCGTCACCCGTACAGATTTTGGAATCTAATCTCACCTCTGTGTGTCTAATGTTAATTTCTTTTGGGATTAATCCGTACAACTTTACATTCCTCACCAGACCACCTAAAGAACTTATTGACTCAGCTATTAAAACACTATACCATCTGAACACTATTAACTTGATGAATCAAGGTAAATTTTACACTTTTTAACGGTGTTTAGGAAGGATTGAGGAGAATTTTAATCTTTTAGGTGATCCCTTTAAAGTACCTCCCAGCCAACCCAGTAACACTATTAACTCAATTAACCCTATTAATAAGGTTGACCAGATGGATATAACGAGATTGGGAAGATGTGTGAGTTTAATACCATTGGATCCGAGATATGCCAAGATGATTTACTGCATCTTAGCCAAGATGAATCGTGTCAAAGATTCCAAAAGAGCAAACTTTTTATCCGTCTCATTCACCATCATCTCAGCAATTTCCTTCAATAACACATTATTTACCCATGATTTCGTTGATAAAACTAATTTCAATGGTAAATTCAAAAATGACGTGGAGCTGTTAATGTGGCTCCTGTGTGAGTACAGTGTCACAGAGTCGAAAAATGAATTTTCAAGCCTTTATTCAATAAATCAAAAGTTAATTTCCGAAGTATTTCTACAGGCAAATCAAATTTTCCAAGTCATCTCAACACAATTCAAACCATTACAACGGATTAACGGGTTGAATATTGTCAAGGGTAAACTAATTCAACTCGGAGGATTTGAGATGAAAATACTTTTGGAAAGTATTATTGAATGTTTAATTGATAAAGTTGCCATTGGCATTAAATATTTAATCCCAAGTGACAAGTCTAAAGGCTACAAATGCTCTCAAATGCTTAATGAAACTGTTCATCTCCCCAAACAATACGCCAAACTCAATTACGAATGTGTCGTCTACAATTATCTAATGAAAGATCAAACACATACCAATAGTAATAACAAGGGTAATAGTGTGAGTAGTGACAAGGGTACTGACACTGATAACACTGTGTACAGTACAAAAATACGTATGTATAATATTTTGGAAGTGAATACATCAGATTTGGCTAGTGTGAATTCGAGTTTAATAATATCAAAAGAGATAGAAAAGAGACCGAAACCGTTGTATTCCAATGGTGTAGTAACAGCTTATGCTAAACAGTATTACAGTCCACTGGACTATCCACTTACCATAGCTAAAATTGAATTAAAAGGACACCCGCTGGTCTTTAGAGCATTTGCCGAAGCATTTTGCTTCGGCTCAGTATACGCAAAATTAACACAATTCACACCACTCCTGACCTGTACCAGTGAAGATTTCTACAAACCCTTGAAACTCAACGGAGCAATGTACAATTTTATCAAATTAATAGTAAATTCTAATGTGTGGAATAAGGAGACGTTTGAAAGAGAATACACCAAAGATAACAAATTTCTATTTAAACAGTACACAAATCTACTAAAGCGACAGTATGATTCAAGGAAATTAATCAATACATATCAATCTCTTTTGTAATTTATTTAATTAGGTTAACAAGGGGAAATTTTTTTAAATACGTGTAAAAATAGGTAAATTTTGAATTTTTAGAATTTTGATAAAAATTTAGAAAATCAGTAAATTAATAAATTTTGGAAAATGTGAATTAGTAAAATTTAGAAAATCAGTGGATTAATAAATTTTAGAAAATGAGGATTAATAATTTTTAGATGGAAATGTGTAATGGTATGGGCCCGATGTTGTTTTGAGTATGTGGATTCGTGAGATTTGTAAGATAAAATTTTCCTTAAAATGATTAAAAATATTTTTAAAATTTTGATAAATTTGGATCTGAGTTTAAATTTTAAGATTAGCTAATTTTTAGTATCGTTTCAGCATTAAAGTCACTGGATGGTGCACTTGGTATCTCTGAATTTTCATTTTGATTTTGTACAGTAGCAGTTTAAATCTTATCACAGCGTTGTTCTCAAGCGTTTTCACACAATTTTACAAATTTTAATAAATTGTTAAATTTTAATAAACTTGAAGAATTTACTTTATTTTCGGAATTTATTAATTTTATGAAATTATTTCAAGATTGACGTTTCCCTATTGGAATTTTCAATCTTTCAATAATTTGTTGTTTTTAGATTTGCAGATTCTCATTTTACTTGGTTACTCCAATTATTAAGTTTATTTGGTTTTCATGAGTTTGGTTATTTTTTAATAAATCACAATAATAATTAAAATAAATAAAATAAATTTGAATAAATTTATAAAAATTTGTAAATTCGGATAAAAATTTGTAAAATCTGAAAATTTGGAAATTTCGATAATTTGAAGATTAATAAAATTCTGTGAAATATTTGATGGAAAGTGTGAATGAGCGGAATTTGGGCTCGAGTTTGGAGGTGAGGAATCGTGTGTTTGGCGGCGTGGTGGAGTATTTTATATGTTTGAAGAAGTTTAGAGACGCGGACGTGGCGGCGCGACAGGCGCCGTCAGACCCGCTGATGGAGCTGGTGTTACTCTCGCCAAGAAGATCACTCGTGTTCATTCGGTTCTCAATTCTCTTCTCCATCTTCATCTCCGTCATGCTACTCGTACCTGACCTCATCATCTCCAAATTCGATCAGTTCTCATGCCAAAATTGCTTCAAAATTCTTAACACGTATTAATCACATAGTTAATATTATATAGTTAATATTATATAGTTATTTATATAGTTAAGAGTATATAGTTAAGAGTATAGTATTAGGAGCAGCAGAATTTGCAAGCTCCCTCTCGGGGTATATAATGTACATAGTATAGTATAATTAAGTCTATAGTAGTATAGTATATAGTTAAGATTATATAGTTAAGAGATATGGTTATAATATTGTGTAGATGGTTGTATGTATATCGCATGGTATTGTTAATGCAGTTTTCATTTCGGGTTTTATTTTATTATATCTTCTCGCAGTTAACCAATCAAGAAAATCAAGAAATTATCTATTGGTATGTTTTTGCTTTACGGAGCTTGCATCCCATCAAACGGATTTACTTAGTTATACCCTATGGGACTCTTTTTGGCCCCTCCGGGGCTCCACAGTTACACACTAGTTTTACCTATCCCCACCAACTATCTTAATTTGCAACCTACTAGTATTTATTTTACTTTTGTTAATTGTTTTTTACCAAATGAGTGGTTACAGCAGCAATAACTCGGGGAGTGGAAAATTTATTTTAGCTAACCCGATCAACTTTTGCATTTTATTTTTTTTAACCCATTTTTTACCAAATTTATTAATTTATTTTGATAAAATTAGATAAATTTAAAAAATATAATTAATATTTTGTTTAGTACATCGGTGATAACTCAGGGTCGTGGTTGGTCGTATAGTAGAAAGTTGACGAGTTTTAGTTATTTTTGGTACGGTGCGGGGATGATATTACACCGCGTGCCGAACGTTTGTAACAAGCGTTGGCTGTACGCTTTCATTTTCTACGTCCTCTCCGCTAACGTGCTGAGGTTCGCCTTCACCGTCGTGCTGTACTATTACACTTTCCCGCCCAGTCACGACACTGCGAGGAAAATCACAGGCTACACCAGCATAGTTTTGCCGAAAATTAGCTACAAAAACGCTGTTCACTTGAAATCCACGTGCTGCGGCATCTGCCTGGACGATTTCGCAGACGAAGATGTGCTCAGAGTTCTCCATTGCTCGCACGGATTCCACACCAAATGCATCGATCTCTGGCTATGCAGAAGCGTCGTCTGTCCACTCTGCATGAAAACTCTTATTTAATTAATTTTTTACCATTTTTCACAACTTTCACAATAATTAATTAGTTTTAATTATTTTAACTAATAAATAAGATTAAAAGGGTTTAAAAGGATAATTAGGGGTAATTGGTAAAGAAGAGTAATTAGGAGATAAAAATAATTATGAGTTAGATAATTGGGAACTAAGGGTTAGAGATGTGTAGAATGAAATTTTTGGGAAAAATTAGTAAAATTGACAAAATTTAGGAAAAAAATAAATTAAATAAAATTTAACAAATTAAAAATAAATTTTTACTAAAATGTGTAGAAAAATGAAAAAAAAAGTGTTGTAGTGGATTTGGGTGGTTAGTATAAATAAAATGAAGGTTCCTAATGAGCGGGATCTCTTATTACCAATAAAGCCTAAAATTAATTCTATACACAATATTAATACTGTAAATAATGTTAATAGTGTTAACAATGTTAATAGTATAAATAATGTCAACACTGTAAACAATGTTAATAGTATAAATAATGTGAAGGATGACTATTTGTCGAGTTTTGAGAATGAAAAGTCATTTGAGGAGCCGGAAGTGAATAAATTGAATGAATTTTGTATGAAATTATTTCACTCGGATTTATCGCCGAAAATTTATTTGTTTTTATTTTTTTCAAATGTTATTATTCTTATTGAAAACATTTTCTCCGAAGGGACGATTCTTATTTGTTCCATTTTAGAACTTGTCGTCACTCTTTTATTCTCACTTGAAGTTTACATTAATTATATTCTACACGTAAGTTTTCTCCGTTACGGTGCTTGCAAAAGCCACACAGTTATTTACTCTACAGGAGCAGCAGCTCCCTCTCACTATCTTATTTATCCCTCCGGGGGACTCGATTTACTTATTTATCCCCTCCGGGGGGTCTTACTTATGAGTTGTCTAGTCCCTAGAGTACTTACATAAATATCCTCACTGTAAATTTAGCTTCTCATACCTTAACTACTTACTCTTACATAAATATTCTCACTGTAAATTTAGTTCTTCAGTTATTAACTACTTACTTTTACATAAATATTCTCACTGTAACTCTATTTACTCTTACTTAATTATATAATTAGTTTGGTCCTCTATAGTACAGTGGATAGTGTATATCCCGGGTGAACTCCAAAGTCAAGCGTGAATTGGCCCGGATAGTAGTGAGGCGGGGGAATGCTATAGTACTATTAACAATACTAATAGTATTCTATAGTTAATAGTATGAGAATCCCCCGCCTCACTACTATCCGGGCCAATTCACGCTTGACCATATCTATAGTATTATTTTTATCTAATATTTCTCTCTTAACTACTTAAAATAATGGGTCGACTCCCTAAATACAGTAGCTATCAACTTTTTAATCAACTTACTATAGTACTGTATAGTTGGAAATATTTATCCAATTATATACTCTTAACTATATAAAAAAATACCCCGACTCCCCGGAATTCGATGCTATCATCTTTTTAATCAACTATACTATTAATAATACTATTAACAATACTATTGTAATAATTTGATTAGGGTAATAAGTATTATAAATCATTTGAGGGTTTGTTGGACACTGTGATGGTGACGGTGTGTGTGATATTTGTCATTTCCGACGGGGACTTGATTAACTTAA
The DNA here is from genome assembly GCA_026724395.1 of Theileria sp. buffalo. Lineage (NCBI taxonomy): Eukaryota > Apicomplexa > Aconoidasida > Piroplasmida > Theileriidae > Theileria > Theileria sp. buffalo. The sequence goes on along the minus strand of JAJHPJ010000005.1, from coordinate 14,726 downwards.
TTAACCTTGACGTCACAAGGTCAAAGTCCTCAGACTACTTTGAGATCTTCGTATGTGTCGTCAGACTCTCCACGCAATTCTTCAGACTCTACAGATTCTACTCCAGACATCGAAGAAACAAAGTAATACAACCCTTAAATATTTATTTACTAACTTTAGTTAGGTGTTATTTAGGTGTATTTTAGGCTTAGTTAGAGCGTAGTTAGGGGTAATTTAGGGGTAAAATTAGCTATAGTTAGGTGTTATTTAGAGGTAAAATTGGCTATAGTTAGGTGTTATTTAGAGGTAAATTTAGGGTTATTTAGGCTTAATTATAGATAAAATTAGCTATAGTTTGAGATAATTTAGGCGTAATTAGGACGAATTTAGGCCTAATTATAGCATAGTTAAGAGTAAAATTAGCCCAATTTTAACGTAGTTATGAAGTTAATGTGATGTGTAGAAATTGTTTGGACAGTACATAGCGTTACCAGTTGTCAACACTGTTTAATTTACTTGAAGTTTTACATCTTTTACTCATTAACTGAGCGAAATTTTTTAAATCTACGCTTGTTTTGACGTATTTTCGGGTAATTTCAGAAATTTTTAATTTTTTCCTAAAATTTAATTTTTTTCACAAATTAACAATAAATTAACTTAATTTAACATTAATAATAATAAATTAATATTAATTTGATAAATTTGTTAAAAAGGGCGCGCACGGATTTGAACCATGGACCCGTTGATCTGCAGTCAACTGCTCTACCGCTGAGCTACACGCCCTCAACACTAAACCCTCAAAATACCCTTCAAACCATAAACAACTTAAGAATCCACCACTAATATTATTTTACAATGTTAATTATGTAATAATTATGATAATTATGTTGTGGAAGGTAGTGTTGATGATATGTGGTAAAAAAAATAAAATTACACAATTCCACACAAATTCATTAATTTTAATTAATTTAATTAATTTATTATTATTTAATGGAAAAATCTGGAAATTATAAATCTGAGAATGTGAAATCTGGTGATATAAAATCTGGTGATATAAAAGTGAATAATAATGTTGGTGTGGATTGTAGTGATATAGTAGAGTTTATAAAGAGTTTAAATGAGTCGGTGAGAGATAAGAAAGTGACTGAGTTTCAGCCACTTTTGGATAATATTAACAAATCCTGTGAAATAAAGAATTTGGATGTCGTTTTGAGGATTTATTTAATTTTGGAAAAAATTGAAAAATATTTCCAGTTTCATGATCCAAAGAATTTTACCAACTGCCGATTCGGTAATAAAGCCTTTTCAACTCTAATTTATCAATTACAAACTGTATCTCAACATATTAATTAATTTATCATATTAATCCTATATACAATCTGATTAATGTAAATTATTTTAAATTATTATTAAATTATTATTAAATTATTATTAAATTATTATTAAATTATTATTAAATTAATGTAAAATAATGTGAATTAATGTAAAATAATATGAATTAGTGTAATTAGTGGTTTAGGAGTTGGATGAGATATTTGTGGAGTATGGAATAGTAATAGAGGAAGAAAATTTATATAATAAAGCGAAAAAACATTTTTTAAACTCATTTGGTAACTCCACAAGATTAGATTTTGGTACAGGTAATCTTAATACTATTTACTACACATTTATACTTATAATACTATGAATATAATATGAATAATTAATATTATGTGTGTAATGTATACGCGATATCAGAAATTTGATCACTTGCCATAGGCTCAAGAGGTTGTGGGTTCGAAACCCCGAGCTCACAACCACTATTTAATATACATCTACTAACTATATATCTAATAGTATATAATTAATACTATACAATTAATAATAAGATAAAGATGTAATATGATATGTTACTTGGTGGCCACACCGGTAACAAATAAAAGGTTCATTTCTAATAACAGGTTGTGGGTTCGAAACCCGGGGCCCACAACCACTATTTACTATATATCTAATAGTATATAATTAATAGTATATAATTAATAGTATATAATTAAGTAAATAGTTAAGCTCCCCGTTGTTTAATCCCCCGCCTCACTACTATCCGGGCATATTTCTGCTTGACTTTGGAGTTCACCCGGAATACATACTAACCACTCGGCTATTCTAACTCATATTAATTATATAATTAAGTAAAATTTTAAGTATACAGTTAATTAAATAGTTAAGATCCCGTAGGGAATCCCCCGCCTCACAACTATCCGGGCCAATTCCCGCTTGACTTTGGAGTTCACCCGGAATACATACCACTCACTCGGCTATTGGATACTAAATATAGTATTAATTGTATTATAGGAAATGAGTTAGAGTTTGTATATTTTCTAAGGGTGTTATATTTGTCAAATTTATTCAATTCAACACATTTCCAATCAATAGTATTACTACTTCTTAACAAGTAATTTGCTCTATAAATAGTACTAATTAACACTTAATAACATTGTAAACACTTAATAACATTGTAAACACTTAATAACATTGTTAACATGGTAAATAGTTGTGAATAGTGTTGGTTAGATATTTTGAAGTATGTCGTGAGATGATAGAGAGATATACATTGGAGCCAGCAGGTACAAAAGGAGCTTGGGGAATTGATGATTATCAATTCCTGCCATTCATCTTCGGTTCATCACAACTCATCAATTCCAATCTCCTTCCCAAACATGTAATACTATACTATTACCCAGTATTCTCCAGTATTATTAGTACTATTATTTAGTATGGTATAGAGGTATTTAGAGGTAATTAGAGGTAAAGCTGTGGAAAGCGAAATTTTTAAAAAATTACTCAAAATTACTAAAAATACTTAAAATTAGTTAAATTTAGTAAATATTAGTAAATATTAGTAAATATTGGATAAAATGAGGAAAATTATGAAAAATATTTTGTTAGTGTTTGGAAATGGAATTTCTGGTGAAATTCAAGGACGATTACCTCTTCATGAGAGCAATGGAATATAAAATTAATGTAACACTTACATAACCTAAACTATCTTTTACTCCTTAACAACAATAAATACTATTAAATTACTATTATAACATTGTTAAATTAGTATTAAAATAGTAAAATTAGTGTTAAAATAGTGTTAAAAATGTGTTAGATGATAAAGGGTGTGAGTTTGGAGATTGGAGCTCCGATGATATGTAACATATTAACGTCTTGTACTTGGGAAAAAATTAACTACGGACTCTTCCAGCTGTACATCAACGACATACAACGACTCAATGAAAAAAAAATTATTAACCAATAATAAACACATAATAATTTTTTTAACACTACAATTAATAATTTTATATAATAATAATAATTTTATGTGTGGAATATTGTGGAATGTGTAGTAATAATTTTTTTAAATGAGTTAGGATGAGGAAGTTTACCCTTGGCGTATGTGCCATGGAAAGTAAAGTCGAAAACGCGCCAATGAAGTCAATTTTAAAACGTCTCGAAGATTCCGGCGATTTCATCATTGTCATCTTTCCAGAACAAGTGACACATTTTTCACCAAATTAAATAATTTTAATTATTAATAAAATTTATTTAATTTTGTAAATTTTGTGGAAAAATTTTTTTTTAGATGATACTGGAGGAGGAACCGGAAAATTGGCCCGTTGTCGAATGTCTCATCGCATTCTATTCACGGAATTTTCCACTCGAAAAGGTAAATAATACAATAATATTAATTAATTAACTTTAATTTTATATTATTTTACTAAATAATTAATATAATAATTGTATGTTATATATTGTAGGCGATAGAGTATGTGAAATTGTATGATCCTGTGATTTTAAATGATTTGGAAAAACAAAGAATTATACGCTCTAGAATTGAAATCTATCGTGAACTTCAAGTAAACACATTTGTTACTTACTATCCTAGTTAGTTACACATCCCCACTAATTACCTTATTTTGCAACCTATTGATATTTATTTTACATTTGTTAATTGTTTTTTCATAAATGAGTGGTTACAGCAGCAAAAACTCGGGGAGTGGAAAATTTATTTTCGCTAACCCGATCAACTTTTGACTTTTATTTTTTTAACACAATTTTCCAGTTATTTTGAATTATTTTTTCCCAAAATTGACCAAATTTATTTTACCATATTTAATACTATATATAATTGTAATTGTGTATAATACTATTTATATAGGCCTGTCGTATACCACATCCGAATTATATAATTGTGGACCACCAAGGGGTAAAACAAGGTCTCCACACCTTTGAGGAGCATTACGATTACATAATTTACAATGGAATAAGACTAAATAAACCTTTTGTCGAGAAGCCTGTGAATTCTGATGATCACAATAATTGGATTTATTATCCTCTGAACTCTGGCGGTGGTTGTAAGAAGTTATTTCGTAAAATCGGCGACCGCAGCAGTGAGTATTGTCCTGAAATCCACAACGTACGTCGTGACGCGACTTACGTTTATCAAGAGTTTGTAAGTAGTTTTGGCACGGATATTAAGGTTTACGCCGTGGGACCTTTATTCGCACATGCTGAGGCAAGGAAATCCCCAGCATTGGATGGGAAAGTGGATAGATATCCCGATGGTAAGGAGATTAGATACCCTGTGATTTTAACAGGGAAGGAAAAATCAATAGCATATAGAATTGTGGATCATTTTAGACAAATTGTATGTGGCTTTGATATTTTAAGAACATTTGATGGACCATACGTCTGTGATGTCAACGGCTGGTCATTTGTCAAGAGGAATCAAAAATACCTCACAGATTGCTCTAACATACTGAGGATAATACTGTTGCTCAAGTTACAGACGAAGCATAACATTGTCATTGGGAACATTGTGAAGGAGAGGACTGTGGGAGAAGAAGTGATCAAGAAAACATTCGCCGATAAGCCAAAGAATTTATATGACAAAAAAAGAGAAGAATTGTGTAGCGTCGTCGTCATCATGAGACACGCCGACCGAAAACCCAAAAATAAACTCAAATTCCATACCAAAAATAAATATATTCTCAATTACTTCAAAGGTAATTTTTATAGTATTATGAACATTATTTGGTTAATTTTAGGGTTATATAGTTATATAGTGTAGTATTAGTTGGGTAGTTAGGTAGGATGATCCCCCGGCTCACAACTATCCGGGCCAATTCCCGCTTGACTTTGGAGTTCACCCGGGATCCATACTATCCACTCGGCTATTCTAACTCAAACTAATTATATAATTAAGTTAAATTTTAATACACTAGTACTATATAATTAAGTAAATAGTTAAGATCCGGTAGTGAGTCCCCCACCTCACTACTATCCGGGCCAATTTCCGCTTGACTTTGGAGTTCATCCGGGATCCGTACTACTCACTCCACTATTACAGATAGAATACCATTGAATATTAATAGTGTAATGGTTGGATAGGAAATTTGGGAGGTGAGATAAAGTTAAAATCTCCGGAGGAGTTGGTGAAGTTGAACGAGACTGTGGTGTTGATTTTGGACGAGTTGCAGCGGAAATTGGACTCAATAACCAAGTCTTACACGCGTTTAAACAGTTTAAATCAGGAAATTAACGCGTTGGTTAGTGAATTGGACTGCTTCAGAGAACTTAAAAAAATGCTCGACAAAGGCTACGAATTCTCCGGTATTAACCGTAAAGTACAATTTAAACCTCTTTATACTACTATTAACACTAATAATAGTAGTAATACTATTAATAATAGTAATAGTGGTAATATTAGTGTACCAGTGGTCACGGTAATCTCAGATGACATGACGGACAGTTGTTCGAAATCTTCTACGTACACTTCAGAAACTGAGCATTACACCCAAAATAAACCCGTTAAGCGATTGGTAAGTGTGTTAATAGTGGCGAAATGGGGAGGAGACTTGACGGATGTTGGGAAGTTACAGGCGGAAGATCTTGGTCGTAGGTTTCGGGAAACTTTGTACCCTGCGGACAGCAGCGGTTTAATCAGGCTACACAGCACTTTTAGGCACGATTTTAAGATTTTCAGCAGTGACGAAGGAAGGTGTCAGATAACAAGTGCAGCATTTACGAAGGGCATTTTGGAACTTGAAGGTGACTTGACGCCGATCCTAGTCACCATGACAATAAGAAACAAACGCGCCTACGAGTTGTTAAATGACACCACAATCTCAAAACAACGACTCAAGTGTAAAGTTCTTTTAAACAAATTAATCACAGCACATGGGACTGAGTTGTATGACAGCGTGTTACGAGACATCCCGGAACAGGACAGATATTACTATAACAAGGCGATGCAAGACTCGGAATTTAAAAGAAAAGACTTTTCCACACTGTGCAAATTAATTAAAAAGTATATCAACAGCTTGAAAAAGGAACTTATGTGGAACACACTCTACTCCGTCGATGAGTACACCTTTTACATTGTTAATAAAATTAATCATACTATTAACAGATGGAATCGATTACTCAACAAGTTTTGTAAACTCAAAGTAATATCTAATAATAATATGGAGAGTGTGGAGAGTAGTGGTGTAGAGGGTGTTAATACTGTGAACAGTAGTAATGGTACTACCAATTCTGCTGCTGTAACTGCTGCTCCAAATACTCTTGACAGTACTAATAATACTGTAAATAGTACTAATGAGGATAATAATACTGTAAATAGTACTAATGAGGATAATAATACTAATAGTAGTGATAATATGGATAATATGGATAGTAGTGTGGAAACGGGTTTGGTAGGACCTTTCACCGTAACGGAATATGACTATACAAAGTTAAGTGACATAGTTGATAATATAAGATATGATTTAATACATTTGCATTACTTATTGGGTCAAGGATTGGAGGTTGGGTTTGAGATTTACAACATCGTGGAACGCCTGAGTTCGGTGATTTCACCCTGCGAGTACGGCGTGACGCCGCGGGAAAAACTCGAAATCGGAGTCACAATCGCATGGAATTTACTCCAGAAAATACTACACGACGTTACTTTTCATTTGTTATACACAGAATCAATTCATTCCATACAAGACATTGATATTAACAATAATACTACACATACTCATACCATTGATAATAATAATATAAACAATAATAATACTAATCTGGATCCTATTAATAATGTAAACTCGTTAAATAGTGTAAACACGTTAAATCGTGTGGAAAATGTTAAATCTGTACCCGTGGATACGGTGGATAGTGTGCAAAGAGTGGATAGAGTGGGTGTGGAGGAGAAACCTATAGAATTAAGAGAGATAAATAGAATGTTGAAGAATGACACTTCTGCTGCTTCAATTGCTGCTACAAGTTTATTGATTTCAAATACGTATTTGGACTCCAATGAGTTATTTGACTCTGGGAAATGCTTCATCGGAGGCTTAAAACCGTCAGAAATGTATTTATTCCACAGTAAATCACATGTCGAATTATTATATCAGGGGTTTAACACCCATCACGTCACCACTGGGCACTTTAGTGACCCTGGTGACATTACTCACTCAGTTCCCAATACTAACTCAATCCCCAATACTAACTCAATTCCCACTAGTAACACAGTACCTACTAGTAACACCGTACCTACTGGTGACAATACTAACTCAGTCCCCAATACTAACCCAATCCCTACTGTTGACACTAGTGACAATACTAACTCCGTTCCCTCTGATAACCTAGTACATAGTAATGAATTGGTATATCCTGAGTTAGTATTAAATTCCTATAGTTTATGGTCACATATGGGTGAGTTGGGTATGGATCAGGAGAAGACATCGAGAGCCTCGAGTATGCGTGGTTCATATCATGACTTGGGATATAAATATAACAAAACCGTAACCACAAGTCTGGAGACGGAATTATTAAATTTATCTTTGAAAGTTGATTCTGGTGACTTCATTACTACTCCGAAGATCAGATCCCGTTACTATGTGACGTCGGCGTCACATTTGTTTAGTGTTTTCAACTTCTTTAAATATGCACACCTGCTCGATGACTCCTTTGACACCAACTCGAAGCAAATTGAAAACATCAACGACTTGCACTACTTGTCACATTTAGTCCTCAGGGTCTGGCGCAGCAAGTGCGACGAAGGTTACTTTAATAGGCTTGAGATTCTGGTGAGTTCAGGTGCTAAAGATGGTTTCGGGCAGAATTATGAACTTTTGGAAAAAAACGCCAAGGACCAAAAGAATAAATATAAAAGACATATACAACGGTATAGACTACAGAAAACAATGTCACACAGCTGTACAGAGTGTCCAATTACAACGAAAAATACGGTGTCTGGGTTCAAATTCGGGTTCAGTAATAGTAATATCAGGACCAGTAATACTATCAAGAGGATGTACTCTTTGAAATCGGGTAAACTTAATTCTATACAATTTAACCATACAACTGGTGCAGTGGATTCAGTTGGTACAACTAATACAGTGAGTATAGGAGATTCAGTTGTTTTAACAGGTCCAGTTAGCATATTAGATCCTGTGAGTAATGGATTGGTGATAAATTTGGATAAGTACAATTTGATGTATGAGATGGAGAAGAAATTCAAGTGTTACAATTGTTTCTTGACAGAATATAAAACCGCAAGAAATGTTACCAAATCTACACAAACTGGGACTACTAATACTATTACTACTAGTACAGTAGATAAAGTATTGAGTGATAGAGTAGATAAGATATTGACTGATAGAGGTGAGAGAGTAGATGGAATGTGTGATAAGATGAGTGAGATGGTCCCGCCGTATTGTGAGTTGAATACGTTGGTGATAATGAATAGAAACTTTGGGTTAGATCGGCTGAAAGATTACATACAAAAAGCATATCATAACATACTACTCAAACAAACCAATTAATATATTATAACTATTTATTATATACATTTCTATAGTATATAGTAGTAGTATGGTATGGTGTAGTATGGGTATTGGTATGGTGGTAGGGGTGTTTAGTGTCTGGGTTTAGGTATATTAAGTTAGGTGTATTAATGTTATAGTACTATTTAGAGGGTTTCATAGTAGTAATGAATACTATAAAGAAGTGTTAAGAGGTTGTTTAGGTGTATAGTAATACTATATAGTATATACTAGTATACACTTACTACTATACATATACTATTATACATATGTATATACATAAGTATATAATATATAGTATATATAGTATAATATATAATAAGTAATGTGTAGTATAGTGTTTAGGACTAAATTAAGTGTTTTTACACAGTATTAAACAAAAGTCCTGATTGTTTAATACTTAACGATTAAATATTAAATCTCAACTGCTAACTATACGCTTTGGTTTAGGCAGCTGCGTCATGAAGTGCCAATGCGCTTACGAGATGATGTGCTGGAAGTCCTTCAACTTCGTGAAGCTTTGGTACTAAGGCGTGAACACCAGAGACAAATCCGGCCATTCCAACGACCTTTGCACCGGCGCTTCCTTCGAATAAAAGGAATAAATGAGCTACACCTCCCAATCTGTGAAGAACTTCGAGGTGTACAAACTTCTTGGCAGCTAGAGTTGGTGCACCTACAAAGTGTAAATCGAGAAGAAATTCTCCGTCAGCTGCCGCTTTCCACACTGCATGGGTTCCAGAGACGACTTCAGTCACCTTGTTATGAACTGGTCTGACCCAGGTAAAGAAGTGTTCGCCCTTCTTAAAAGTTTTATGGAGGAATACAGTGTCAGGAAGAGCACCGAGTGGGCAAGCGCCTGTTGATACTGCGGTTTTTTCGCCGTCACCATGTTTTCCATATAGGACAAACTTCAAATCCCTCAAGTCCAATTTATCAGCTGACACAAAAACACCAGATGTCAAAGCAGCTAACAAAGTAAATACAACAAACTTCATCATAACTAACAACTATTAGAGGTTTAATGTGTTAGAAAGTTGTATTCTTACTAAAATGTTTATTCTTCTTCCTAATGGGGAAAACACCACAAATCATTCCTCCCCATGAAAATCTACACATTTCTCGTCTTATCCACATTTTCCAACATAATAACACTATTAGACATATCATAGTATATATAACATCTGTATAATAATGTATTAATAGTATAATACTATAGAAAATAGTATAATTAAGTAGTTATACAGGGTGTGTCATGAAGGGGATTCCACTAAAATATTAAGTATATAATAGTAATAGATTAATTGTGATTAAATAAGGATTTAATTTGTGGTTCCAATTGTGATGAATCTATAGCTCTAGCAAATCCAACCTATCCAATAATTACACTATTAATATTCAATGGTATTCTATCTCTAATGGTGGAGTGAATAGTGTAGATCCCGGGTGAACTCCAAAGTCAAGCAAAAAGATGCCCGGATAGTAGTGAGCCGGGGGACTACTATAGTATTTACCTAATTATATAGTACTAGTGTGTTAAAATTTTACTTAATTATATAATTAATTCCATCTCTAATAGTACAGTGAATAGTACGTATCTCGGGTGAACTCCAAAGTCAAGCGGGAATTGGCCCGGATAGTAGTGAGGTGGGGGACTACTATAGTATCTAGTTAACTTATACTATATAACTAAGGGGTCATATAACTGAGGAACTAAGAACCCCAGAGGGAATAACTAAGTAAGTAATAGTGAATAGAGTAAATAATCTGTTTGATTTGATGCAAGCACCGTAAAGGAATACCATTGGTGGAAATCTTTGATAAACAGTATAATAATGTGTCATGAAAGCTTGAGTACCAAGAATATAAGCACGTCCGAAACTGGATGGAACATCAATTTGCATATAAGCAATACGACACTTGTTCTTATGTAAGAAAATGTATTCACTAGGCTCAATCCTAAGCTCCACACCACCATCAAATACATATCGAATCACTGGATAATCCGTTATATCTTCTAGTCCTAACAATACATTATAGTATTTTATTATTTGGTAAAAAATGGTAAAAAATAATTACAAAAAATGAAATTTTGGAAAAAAAGTCCAAAATTGATCGGGTTAGCAAATAAAGAGGAAATTTTCCTCAGTTATTGCTGCCGTAACCACTCATTTACCAAAAAACAATTAACAAATGTAAAATAAATACCAATAGGTTGCAAAAAATGGAATCATCTGGGGTAAGGTAACTAAGTAGAGTATTAGGAAACAAAAAGAGTCCCATTGGATATAACTAAGTAAATAATCTGTTTGATTGTTGCAAGCACCGTAACGCACCATTACAAATCCTGGGAGAGACAATTTGTTTGAATAATAAAAATTGATCATGTGGCATGGTATTGAAAGAAGTTCCGGAATCGAAAATAACATAAGATTCATCTTCACAACATAATTTATCATTTCCAACCCAAAGCTCATGAAGTTTTATCTCCCAATAGTACTCACGAACCACTGGTAACATAAACAAGTCACCCACATAAAATCTTTTATCCACACCACCAATCATTACAAATGAATACTAAAACAAGATTATAGGATTAATATTATTATAAGATCAAATTACGAGTTAACAAAAAATAATGAATAACTGTATGTGTATTACGAGATTGGAGAAGTAAAGTGAGAAGATGAGATCGGCATTGATTTTTTTGGAGTAGTTGTCATAGAGTGACGTGTGATGATCAAAGGCTAATTTAGGAAATCCAAGCCCAATTATACCTTGAAATTTTATTACCTATACAATATTCCACATTATATACTATATTAACTATATATAATTATGATCAATTTTGGGAAAAAATAATTACAAATTTCATGTTTTTGGAAATAAATGCAAAAGTTGATCGGGTTAGCGAAAATAAATTTTCCACTCCCCGAGTTTTTGCTGCTGTAACCACTCATTTGGTAAAAAATAATTAACAAATGTAAAATAAATATCAATAGGTTGCAAATAATGTAGTTAGATGGGGTAAGGTAACTAAAGGGGTTAAATAGGATTGTAGCAGGAATTGCCTGCACGCAACGGTACCTTAAAAACATTTGAATTTTCTTCATTTACAAGTCCGAAAATTTGTTTTTCAATAGTATCCTCGCCAATAGTAACATTATCAATGCCTAAAACGCCTTTAATAGTGCCAGTACCGAATCTAATTCTTAATCCCTCGTTTACGGGGTTAAATGTGGTGGATTTGGTACTATTGAATGTGGGAACTCCTGTACAAGTAATTGAACTGCACTGATCAGAAATGACCCAAGTATTTGTACTTCCAGTGTCAATTATCGGGTAAATCTCTTGTTTAGGTGTTCCAACACCTATACTCATTACATATTGTACATGTCTCAAATGTGGTATCGAAACACATTTTCCAACAGGATGTATATTTATAGGTTTCAATTGGGTTACCAACTCACCAACACTCGGTGTAATATTATTAGTGGTATAGGATTTACAATTTGTGGTGTGAGAAGAGTGTTCTGTAGTGCCTAGAGATCCATAAGGACCTTGAGAACGGTAAAGATAATGCACGTGTCCTTTGTTTACATTTTCCCAATTCTCCTCATTTATGTCCTCAGTACTCTTGTTAATAGGTGATAACGATTGTAAAGCGAATATTCTCTAAACAATAATGGATTTGTCATAGCTACGAATTCTGGGGAGTCGGGGTATTTTTTCAAGTAGTTAACGACATAATATTAAGTAAATATTTCCGAGTATATAACTGAGGTATAATTAAGTAGAATGTGATAGCTACGAATTCCGGGGAGTCGGACCATTTTTTTAAGTAGTTAAGACTATAATATTAAGTAAATATTTCCAACTATATAGTACTATAGTAAGTTGATTAAAAAGTTGATAGCTACTAAATTTGGGGAGTCGACCTATTTTTTAACTATACTAATTAGTAAAATAGTATATAGTATTACAGTACTATAGTAAGTTGATTAAAAAGTTCATAGCTACGAATTCCGGGGAGTCGGGGTATTTTTTACTAACTATATAACTAAGGGTATAATTAAGTAAACTACGATAGCGTCGAATTCCGGGGAGTCGAGGTATTTTTTAAAGGGTAAAACTGAGTAATTAAGGGTTTTACCTTTTGTTTTGGTCCATTGTATATGCAAGGCTTAATATTATTTACATCAACTTCACTGCAATTTGGTAACGTAACTACTGAACTTATAAGAAATATTATTGCGATTCCATATCTCATCACATTATCACAATAATTTACACTATTTTACACATTTTTACACTTATTTTAATTATTTTACATTATTTTACACATTTATTAATTAATTTACATTAATTTTGATTAACTTGGAAATTTTCATAATTTAATGAATTTTTGTCTAAATGTGCACCAATGTGCAGGATTTCAAATTTTTTAAAAATTTTAAAAATTTCATAAAAATTAAATAATAAAATAAAATAAAATTAATTAATTAAATTAAATTAATAATAATTAATTTGTGTGAAAAAATTATTTATGTTGTTTGAGATGTTGTCTGTAAGTGTGATAGGTGGATTCCATATCACTGAGGAATTGACTTAACTCTTCATTCGTCAATTCTTCCAATATTTCTTCTCTTCTCAATTGTTCACCTAATAATTCTTTATTTACTTTATTTACATTATTTAATTCAGTTAATTCATTTGTTGATAATTTTTGAGCCCAAAATGTTAATTTTTCAAGATTAAATTTAGACCAGAAATCGTCACCAGTAAAACATTTATCATTCATCTCTATCGATCTCATTATCTCACACACCAACACATACAACTATAATACATACCATCACTCATACCATTAACCATATTAACTATAACTATAGTATTAACTATATTAACTATATAACTATAGTGTTAAGTATAGAAATAGTATTGGTTATACGTCATTGGAATTGTTAATTCCTAATTTTAGAGCATCAATGAGAGTAATGAAGTTACCACTCAAATCAAAGATTCCCACGTCCTACCCACAGAAATACAACTTTTAACTATATAAAATATAATTTAGTCAATTTTAGTGAAAAATAATTGTAAAAAATAGGATTTTAGAAAAAAAGTCCAAAATTGATCGGGTTACGAGAAATAAATTTTCTCACCCAGTCATTTCTGCTGCTTCAACCACTCATTTACCAAAAAACAATTAACAAATGTAAAATAAATACCAATAGGTTGCAAAATAATACAATTCATGGGGTAATATAACTAATGTGTAAGATTACTTGTGTATTATTATAATTGTCAGGAGTACCGATATTGATTCTTTTAATAGCTAATTGAAAATCAAGCCCAAAATTCTAAACCCATTTTTCAACACTAATTAACACTAATTAACACTAATTACACAATAATAATAATAATTGAATAAAATTACTTGGTTGAATTGATTGAAATAATCAATTGATTTGTTGAGTAGTTTGGAAGAGTTTAAAAGAGAATTACATTCGTTTGTGTAATCTTCCAACGTAACATCGCCGGAAATCAATCCACGCTCCAAATACTCCAATGAATACATTAAAGAATATACCACACTCAATCCTTCAACATCATAACTCATTATTTACATTAATTTACACATTTTCACATTTTTTCACTATTTTACATTTTTACACTATTTTATAATTATTTTAAAATTAATTAAAATAATAATAATAAAATTAAAAATTTTTTAAAAAATGAAGAAAAAAATTGTGGTGATGTTGTTTTTGAAAAATTGTGTGAAAGAAAATAAAAATAAAATTTTATATTTAATATTTCAAGATGATTTTTTTTAAACTTTTTAAATTTTTATTTCTTTTCAAAGTGTGTAAAATACAATCAATCGTATCGACCACTAGTAATAGT
>JAJHPJ010000072.1:0-12169 GCA_026724395.1 Theileria sp. buffalo | reverse complement strand
AAGAAGCCTGACTTAGTACTCAAAAATTGGCCAAGTTTAACCCAGCATCCTTTAAGAGTTTTAATGTTATCTAAAATTGATTGGGCCATTTTTTTGTGCATATTATCCCAGTACTTCTCTCTCTCAGAATTAGAAACGAATGTTCCTACAAAACAACACATGTTCCACTCCATTGAAAGATTAGTTAGCCTAATAAAGATATCCATGGACCTCTGAACAGAGGTATATTTCTGTTCTTGTTTATCCTTAGCCCTAGGTTGCTTTATTTCCTCCATTGTTAAGGAATTTTAGGATTATATATGAAACTAAAGGTTGGAATTTGAGTTAACCTAATATTTTACATTTTTTAACACATTAAATTGAAAATATAAAAATTAACTTAAAATAATGTTTAATATTCATTTTTATAAAAAATTTATAAATATTTTACATAAAAATAAATTATTATCAAACTATCATTATTATATGGTGATTCATCATGTATATTTTCACTATTATTCTTCTTCTAAAATGTAGTTTCTTTCTACTTTATTTGAATTATAATTTTTTATTTTAAATTAATGTATGATGTACGTAAAAATAAATCTCCTTTACCGGGAACGCCAGTAGAATCCTTAGAAAACAAAGATCGAGTAATTCGAAAAGTTAGAGAATTATGTGGATGGAATAGGCCTTCATTTCCTGGATCACAGCCTACTTCTCTTTGCAGGTATATTTAAAATTAACCATTTTATATTCAGAGAATCTATATCACTGTTGTTAAGGAATGACTATGTAGTATGTGAAAAGTCAGATGGAGTCAGGGCTTTGCTATTATCTGCATCAGGATCTATATTTTTGATTGGAAGATTGGAGGAAGTTCATGAAATTAAGATGAAGTTACCAGTTAGGGGAAATTTATCGCAATCGCAACAGTTGACATTGTTAGATGGTGAAGTTGTTATGGTATTTTCAGATTCTTACACATTTAATTAATAGGATGAAAACGTGGAAGATAATTCTATATCCTATAGATACCTTTCTTATGACGGGATTTGTATACAAAGGAAATCGTTGAACAAGATGAACCTTTTAGAGAGACTAGCTTTTGTGTATACTCATGTGATTGTCCCTTTGAGAATGGCTCAGGCATATTCATCATCACCAAATAAACCTTCAGATGGTACTGATAACTCACAGTCATCGGATAAACTTGAAATTTACCTAAAAGATTTCTTCGATATCACTCAAATTAAACATATAAATAATATATCAGTAAAATTACCACACATATCAGATGGATTAATATTTACTCCAGTAAACATACCTTATTCTCCAGGAACTTGTAAATCGCTTCTAAAGTGGAAACCGCCACATCTTAATACGGTATGATTTGACAATTTCATGAATATTAGGTTGATTTTGGAGTGGATGTATTATACGATGATATTAAAAGACCTAGATTGGTTCAACTTTTCGTATCTGATTCAGTAATTTTTATAGTTATTGTAATAAAAATTAGGGTACGAGAGTATTTTATAATGAATTCTTGGCTCCATACGGAGATGTGTACAAAAAAATCATGGAAGTTGCACTGTAAGTCATTTAAATTAATTTTAATAAAATAGGACCGATCAAATAACACAGATCATAGTTGAATGCTCGTGGATAACAGATTCTAGAATTTATACATTTATACCGAATTTGAGAAACCCTAAAGCTGACCCTAAACAAAGATCTACACAGAGTTTAACTGAGGGTAAAATAGATTATGATTTTGATAACGGAACATGGATAGAAGGAGGTTGGTATGCAGAAAGGATTAGGGAGGATAAAAACTTACCAAATCATATATCGGTAGTAAAAAGTGTTAAGTCTAGTATAGAGGATGACATAACATTTGACATGTTGGTTGAGGAGGTTGAAATATTTAAGAAAAATGGAAAAATACCATTATACAAAAAGAGCCTGTTGCCCCAAAAGTACGAAATTTTTTAATTTTAAAATCATGAAAGTGAAAATGTGACCAGTATTGTTCAAGAAATAGTATACTGGCAAATAAATCGTGTAATATAATAAATTTATTAAATATAACTAATTAATTATAATTTAGCAGAATATTAGAATAAATTTATGTGTATTTTAAACTAAGTGGAAGTTTAATATTCAATGAATAAAAAGGAATTTTTAATATAGTGCAAGCATACTAAGACATATAATCAGTTATTTTATTTCATCAATATTTTATAATATAGTTTGGGTTAATTTTATACTTTCTGTTAAACGGGTGAGGAAGTTTGTATTTTATGTTCGTAATAGCTGTCAATTGTAACTGAAGTTAACATGTGTGTTTAATATCGCCTAATATATCACTTTGTTTCGGAATTCCGTCAATATTAATTAATATTATATAATAATTGTTGAAGAATTCTCACTTTTGAATAAATTATTTCTAAGATTGATACTAAAACAATGGCTTGGTCAACTAGGATTGCTGTCATTAATATATTTGTCATATTATTTTCATCTATTAGTCTAACAGTAGCAAGACAATATGTTGACCCAATGCAGCATGATTTGCAAGTTGTAAATTCGAAAACATTTACAACAAATGTACAATTGGCTCGTCAAACAAATGTAGTAGGAGCATACTTCTATTCAACAGGAGATACGAACCTAACCTCAACAATAAATGAGTTAAACTCAGTAGCCAAGGATCTAAAAGGAATGATTACGGTTGTAGCAGTTAATTGTACTGACCATTCACTGAAGAGTCTTTGTAAAAGTGAACTGGGAGAAGAATATTCAACGCCGGCATTCAAGGTTTATCCAAAATTACCAATGCCTGCATTCGATTTCAAGGTGAGTTAATGATTTATATATTTTTTAGAAACCACTAGTAAAAGAGGATGTGAAGAGAGAGCTTTTAAAACATCTGCCATCTAATGTAGAGAGGGTGGAGATTGGAATGTTGGCACATTTTATGACCAAGCATGAATTAATGCCAAAGGTTTTGTTGTTTTCTGATAAAGAACATCCTTCATATGTTTACAAGGCACTTAGCAACGCATTCCATGTATGTTTATAATAAGTTTTAACCTAGTATTAATTTATTATTTAGAAAAAATTGTTACTGGGATTTGTTGACGCTAACAAGCACCCAGATTTAAAGAAGGAATACGGAGTTAAGAGCTTGCCAGCGATGGTCGTTATTAAACCAAATGGAAAACCGCAAAAGTATAAAGGAGAGTTCAAGTATCTCCCAATGTTTGAGTGGCTAAATGTAAATGCAGAAGCCTTCCTACTTGGAGGAGGCTACTCTGATAAAGGAGATCCAGCAAAATCAAAACCATGGAAATTCGATAAAGTGCCAAAATTGAACTTCCTCTCACATAAGGATATTTGTTTCAACAAAAATCAGGTATTTATTTTATATATGCTATACATTCTACACAATTATCCCATTCTTAACAAATTTTTAGGGATTTTGTATCATTTATCTGACTGATTCGGAATTAAAACCCGTGGAGAAGGAAATGCTAGTCCATTTAAGTGAAAAATACACAGGGCAAATTAATGGAAAGTGGATGTGGATGAACCTATCTGAAGAGAAAGAATTTGCAGAACTATTCGAAGCTGTTAAAGTTCTACCATCAGCAGTAGTTTTTAACCCTAAAAAGAGACTGAGGTACTTCCTCCATGACGGGAATACATCAGTAACAAAGAGTTCAATGGAAAGAATGCTGGAAAAAATACTAGGCGGAGACGCGAGATTCACACCAGTCAACGGAGATCTCCCAAAATTCAATACCGACGATCTTTTAACCACAGAAGAATTGTAAATTTAAATAAAAAAATGTAAGATCAATATTAAATGTGTTTGTAAATATATATAATTGAAAAAATAGTAAGAAAAATGTGTTAATTAAAAAATAAAATAATTAAAAGTAACAAAATAAAAAAAGAATCAAACAAGTTTTATAAAATTAAGAGGGTTGGATAAAATTTTTAATCTAGTTAGGTGATAACTAACCAAATCTGTGCCACATATTATACAGATACATAAGTACATCTGTTTATATTTTTTCTATAAAAAATGGATTTTATTAATTAGATTGATTTTAAAATTTTTAATATTCATGTAATTTTAGGATTTGTTACATATACACATAATTTAAATGTTATCAACCATGTATTATATCTATAATTTCAAACATTTTCATTTAAATCAATTTAAACTGTAAAATATTTTAATAAAAATCATACACAATATGGGAAATGCTAAATCACTTGCAAATTCTATAATATTCCCAGCTCCTCAAGCCTCGGTATGATCAAATCTAATGATTTTATCCATTAATGTTTTTTTTTAGTATGATCACAACCTTCCTGAATTAGTATGGGTACCAAAGAACTTTGCGTCTAAAGATATAAATATCGATAAGCCCTCGTCGCGATCCTTCCCAGTGTTATTTATCCGATCATCACAACCATCTAGCTTATTTTTTATATACTTACACGGTATGTTTATTTCATTTCATTTTTCTCTATTTAATTCACAATCTAATTCACTTTTATTCAATTTTATTTCACTGTGATTAACTGTTGTTTAGCCAATTGTTGCGACATAGGACTTATTAAGCCAGAACTGTATGATATCTCAGAAGCTATCGGAGCATCTATAGTAGCTGTTGAGTACCCAGGATATGGATTATCACCGGAGATACCAGTCACTACAGGACCTGCAGTTAATTTACGAGTTATTGCCACATTCCATTTCCTACTTTCACTGGGTGTTCATCCAAGCTCTATAGTTTTTTTCGGTCGATCTATCGGAACTGGTATGAAACTCCACTTTATTTATTTTTTTAGGACCTGCAGCTTGTATTGCTGCACATTTTGTAAAAAAAGGAATTAAATGTGGAGGAGTTATACTACAGGCGCCATATATTTCAATCCATAAGATAGTTCAGGGTAATTTTAAGTATACACATGATGATGTAGAATACTTCCCTATCGGTTCTTGGCTAATTGATAATTTCTGGGATCTTGAACAAGCATTAAAGGATATGTCACCATCAGTACCGCTCCTGATTATCCATGGACTTCTTGATGAGATAGTCCCAGTATCTCATGGGCAGAGATTGTATGAATCATACGAATCTGAGAATAAGATGGCCGATTTTCAACCTAACTCTAAACATAACTACTATTCAATTAATGAAGTATTGTTAAAAGTTTTTATCCATGTTTTTTAGGATTTAATTGTCCCAATACGGAAGTTTTTGGACAAATTTAATATATCGGCATATAATCCACCAGTAGAAATAACACTACCGAGATGGTGTCTCTCTAAATCTAAGAATGTTTTGAGAAGGAGAAGGTCAAATAACTCAGACAAATCCATGAGGACTACAAGTGAATCCATGAGATCACTGAGTATTTTTTTATTATTTAATTTATAAAAAATTTTCAATTTTTCATTCTTCTTTTAGCTCTAAGCTCATCGAGGACAAGTTCAATCCAGACTAGAACCCAAGTATCAACAGCTCGTACGAGCGCAACTGCGTCCTCACTACTCCAAGAATCAATACCACCTGAACTCGGCTCGGACGTCAATCGCAGTATTTGTCATAGTAATTTTTCATCATCACTCGAGGGCCTTTGCCAACGTAACTCAATCAATAACGAAGACATTTCAGACATGGTAAACGATGCAATCACTAGAAATAACAATCCATGATATTTTAATTTACTCTACAACTTTTAATATATTTCTCGAAATTAATAAACATTAATAGAAATTAATCCATATTAACAAAAATTAATATTTATGATAAACATTAAAAGTTACGTTAAATTACAAATCGAAGTAGAGCTACAAGCCCAGTCAAGTTCTTAATGTATTCAGTGGCACAGTGGTTGTCAGAAAAGTAGTAAACTCCACCGCCATAATGTTTAACCTCGTCAACAAGTTCGTGGATCTTCCTCCTAGTTGTTGATGAAGCTTCCCGAATCACGTTGTCGCTAACGAGAATACTCTCAACGGCACCCAGGGTCACAGCATTGTAAATGTCGTCGAAGCCGAAACAAACTTTTTCATCATTCATCTCAAGTCTAGTCTTTAGCTCATCCAGTACCTTGAGAATATTTTAATTGGTGGATTATAGTGTTTAAGTACCTTATTGTGGTCATGGTAGAAAACATAATTAAGTTTAGAAGATAACAGAGGGTTGCTTAGGACTTCATTTATTGCATTTCTAAATTTTTAATATGTAAGTAAATTTGATTAAATCTTACTTGTCGGAAAATGAAGAGTTACATAAAATGAATCTGTTAAGGTTCTTATGAATGTTAACATGATTTCTAAATTTTTATTATTCAAAAATTTAACATACAGATTTAGAGAATTTGCTTTCATGTACTCGAAGAAAAGGTCCTAGAAATTATTTGGGTTAGATTAAAATACCTTAAATATTCCAGGGCCTGTTATCACAACCATTCTTAGCACTTTAAAATCCAGTTCTGCGTCGATTCTATCCAAAATCATTCTGTAAAATGACTCAGAGGACTAAAAACAATTTTTTCAAAATTATATACCTTTGAAGAGTTTGAACTTTTGTGTGATGAGGTTTTTCGAATTGGTATGTTGTGGATGAGTTTGAAGACTTCTTTAGTCATGTACTGAGAGAGTAGAAAGAATGAAGCACGTCCATTATCAATAACCTTCAATAAATATTAAATGTGAAAACTAACTAGAAAAGCTTGTTCAGCATTCATTGAAACATTAAGGATGTGTGAGAGTTTATCTTCACATAATTTATTCCATTCCTCCTATGTGGAATTGTAAAGTAATTATAACAAACCTTGAAAAGAGTGATTGTGGAATTAGGTTGAACATCAAGAGTGTGATATTGACCGATCTATAAATTTTGTATATAGAAGATCTGTACCTTTACATATGGATTTTCGAGAACATTGGTCCCGGTAACGTGAATGTCATCATAGGAGGTAGTATATTGGACAGACTACGTTGGAATTTATTAGAATTTGGGTTACCTCTATACAAAGCCGGATTGTAAACTTCTTTATCTCCTGCTTTACACAAATTGAGTTACAATTTTCTGTTTTAATTTTTCTAAAATATAATTTGTTAAAATTTAATATCAGTACCTTGAGGTAAATCCCTCAATTAAATCACCTTTAAAAGCGATATTGTATAGAAACCACAGATCATCGTGAGTTTCTAAATATAATTTTAGTTGGATTCCTCCTGTATGGGTTTTATGACGATGTAACAATTTCATTGATAAACATTATTTTTAACGAAAAAGAACAAATATAATACAGGTTCTAATTAGAATTAATAGATTAAAAACATAATATAAATTCTATAATTGATAATACATTAATTAATAAAATGAATCAATAAGGAATATGGTATATTAATGTTGTGTTGAGTGTAGAGATTATTATATATTTTTTTTATTATTTTTAGCTGTAATTTTTAAAATCCTAATTTTTATTTTATTTCCTACTTCGTAGGATGTCATGGCCAATTATAGCTGTTGCAGTGGGAGGAAGTGTTTTGGCTGTTAGATATATATATAGAAGATATCCCACTTTATTCAAATTTAGCTCCTCTAAATTATCCAATAAATTGTCGAGTAATGATCCCTCTTCTAACATGGGTTCTAGACTTTCCAAAGCTAATTTGAGTGGCTTTGGTCACAAAATGTCATTTACGGAAGCTTGTAACATATTAAATATATCGTAAGTTCATTTATTTTCAATTTTAATTGTTTAGATCAACATCTACAAAAGAAAAAATACGAGAATCTCATAAGCAGCTCATGATGAGGAACCATCCAGACAATGGAGGTATTATTTATCCATTTACATATACAATTCATAGGTTCAACTTACCTGGCTTCAAAAGTTAATGAAGCAAAAGACTTTTTAATTAAGTAATTGTAACATAAATCTTATTACACTCAAATACTTGATTGTAATTAAAATATTATACATTTAATTTGCGATATAATTTATTTAAAAAATATCATCTTGACCGTTTTTTCTTAGCTGTAGATATGTTGGATGCCTTTACTGGTAGAGGTCCAGATGTAACAAGTTGGAATCCTTCCTCGTCAGTTATTATCTTCTGTCGCAACTTCTTGTTCAGTTCATTTTGGAGATCATATTTGGCCATGTACTCGTCACACATTTGTTGAATTTGTTCAATTCGTATCGGTTTTTTATGATCATTTTCTATAATCAAATGAAATAAGTGGATACAATACTTTTAAAGAATGAATTGGGGTTAGAATATGCAAAGGGTTTGTAATTTATCTCTAAAACTTTAGGTAGAATTATATCAGAATTTAAAGCCTCAATATTGTACAGATTTGTTCCTTTCTAAAATCAATATTAATTTATTTAAATACCTCAGTGACCTCAAAATCTTTATTTGATATGTTAAAATATTCAGAAAGTTCCTTACTGTGTAAGATTATATTTTTAATGTCAGATTTGGTGATTAATGGATCAAGGGATTTGAAAAGGAAATTGTTTTTAGATGTTAAAGGTTTGGAATCCTTTTGTTTATGAAAGTAAGAAGATGTTAATAGAATCTGGAAAGAATTTGACTGAATTAAATATATAAAAATACCTGAGAATAAAAAGGAAGGTTATCATCAGTTGAAATGTTAAGCAAATGACCAACAAAAGTCATTTATATAAAGTATTAATATTTACAATAAAGTACACATAAAAATATATTTACAAGAAAAGAATCTTTATAAATTTAATACTAGTTGGATTACGTTGTGCAACATACAAAGAATAAGTAGAATATATTTTATTAACACTTGTGTTTTAATATAATTGTAAGTATGTTAAATAAAAAGCATCAGACTGTAAATTTATGGGTGTTTGACGTTTCTAAATGCTTAGAAAATCACAACGGAACAGAATTGGCTTTACTTCTGTCATTAAAATGTGATAAATTGTCACAAAATAATTTATATGAGCTTGATGAAGTTTGTTTAATTTCTGTATGACTTTTTCGTGTAGGAAAGCGTTCAGGAGCTCTGTAACCAGTCGTTCAATAAGTTTGATAAGCTTATTTCGCCTGGAATCTGTCAGTTTTTCTCAGATTATTTAGTGCTGAGAGTAGCTATCGCAAATGATACTATGGATTGGGATGATATTCTTAGAAAGTCCTTCAAATTACTTGAGTTGGTTTAAAATTTTTATGGAACTTGTAGTTTGTGGCTTGATATATACTTGGATGAAAATATTACCGATCATCACTGGCTTGTTCCAGTATTATATTCACTTTGTAACTTTACGAGTTCTATCGGCACATACGTATGTTTTAATTAATTAATCTACACCAGTTTATCTAATCTATAACATTGACAAATTTTGTAGGCTGATAAGTCAAATGTAACTGTTGTTGATGCTCAAGAAAGTGACGATGAGGACGACAAGGATAAATATATGAAACAAGTCTTAAATAATGTTAGGAGTAAAATGGGTAGAGTTAGAGGAGATGAATCACGTCATTCCGGTACGAAATTTAATAATTTATTTTTGTTTAGCCTATATCGTTTTACTTGGTCAATCTATAAAGGGTTGTATGCAGGTATATTTATAGGAATTCAGCATTTGTTAGCTTGGAAATATGCAAATGGCTGCTGGTTTTTTAAAAGCTATTGAGTCGACGTATGTTCTTAATATAATTAATATTTATTAGGACTATTAATTACTCAAGAGCTCTCAGGGGTCCACTTATTAATTATCGTTATTATCTGGGTAAACTACATATGCAAAAGGAAGAATACATTGAAGTGAGTTGATATTATAATAAAATGTAGGCTGAGGAACACCTTTCATGGGCATTTTCAAATTGCCTGAAGGATAATATGAAGATGAGGAGGTATGTTTCATTTAATATAATCACTTTTTTCTCTGTAGGCATATTCTAGAGTGCTTGATTGTTGTTAGGTTGGGACTTGGTAAAATGCCTCCAGATTATCTGCTCCAAAAATACAAGTATGCAATTTTTTAATAATGATCTTTAGTCTTAACCACTATTCTGAGATTGTTAAGTCTATTGTTCTTGGAGATGTGGAACGTTTCAACAACACAATCGTATGAATTAATAAAATTAAGATTTTTTAGGACAATTACTTTGAGGATTTCATCAAGGAAGGGACAATTTTGTGTGTAGAACAGCTCAAATTCTTGGCATATAGGACCTTGATTAAGAACTCGTAAGTTTTTTGCATATAGCATTTTACACTTTGTTTTTAGAAAACAATGGTGGAACAAACATGTTCCCTCTGGGAAGAACAACATGCTTCCTGTTGGTGTTCTAACAGCGACTGCAAGTTGTCAGATTCCTGAGATGACTGACCTCGAGGTATCGTGCCTCCCTATGTTAATTCTTACCTTTAGATGTTATGTATTTGTGGAAATCTGATCAAAAGAGGGTATATGAAGGGATACATATCATGGGAGAGACTAACTATCGTATTTAGCACAGTTCAACCTTTTCCACAAATTAGTACCGTCTAATCTTATAAAGTAAAATAATACATTCTACGCATCTAGATCTACATGGTTGAGCATTAATGTATATGAATTTTAATAAATTTATAGCTACATCAGTATTGGCGGGTTAAGATTGTATCCTGTAACTCTCTAGTAATTCCAAGATTTTATTTATCTTGTCATCGGGGATTCTGCATAAAGATGGAATGAGAGATTTAGCCTCGTCAGCAGATTTGGGAAGTAAATTGACCAAACTTGCCATTTCAAACTCGTGTAAAAGCCCATCACGCTCTATTGTTCTGCAAATTTATATAACTAAATAGCAAGAACAAACGTTCTAATGTCAACGATGGCGTTACGGCACTTTAAAATAGCAAAACGACTAGCATATTCATGAGAAGTTTTAATAAATCTAAAAATAAATTAAAATTAGTAAAAACATACTGTACAGCTGTATCGTTTCGGTTATGATGAAGTCTGAGCTGATCACCAAGAATTAGGTGAAGCTCACAAAGGTTTAAACACTTAGAGTTTTTAAATTCTGGGTCCAAATCAAATTTGGTAGGGTCAAAGTTATAAGATTCCATGTTTCGGAAGATAAAGTATTAAAAATAAAAGAAATTGTAAATTTATTGAACAAAATGATAAAGATTACAAAATTATTATATTTAAAAAAATAAATAAAAATATATATATACAAAAATTACATAATTAACTGCGATTGGTTATAAATAATATAAATATAATCATCGTAATATAATAAATATAAGAATATGGTCATATTTTATGTTATATATACATGGGGAGTCAGAAGGTAATCACTTCTTTATATTATCATTTATTTTAATTATACATATTTAATTAATACATAAAAATATTTAAAATGTCGTCTTCAAACGAAAATAATGACACTGGTGGAGATAACACCAACAACACATCAACAACAAACATTTTTGGATCCAGTACCAAGTCATCAATAAGTTCTCTATTTGGCGCTTCTACTGATTCTAATCAACGGGATAAAACAGAACAAAATCCGGAATTGAATCAGCCTTCCACCACTATAAATGCCTCAGTTTCTTCTTCGACTTCACAGAAGTTTGAACATAGAGATAATTCGGCAGAAGGAGCCTATGATTTGTTTGGAACTATGAATACAACAAAAACCACGGTGTTTGGTGCAAAAGATTCAGAAGCCTTGAAGGATTTATCAACCTCTGGAGAAACTAACACAGCGAGCTTGGCATCGCCGACGGATGCCGTTAATGATGAAGCATCATTTGTTTCAGGAGATCAAACCAATAAAGATGAACATAGTAAACCATTAGGTATATTTGGTAAATCTGATGGATTTGGAGTCTCAACATTTGATGCGGCCAAAACAAGTAATTTGTTCTCAGATACCCACTTTACAAGAGCCTCGGACTTATTGCTGCAATCACAGCATAAAGAACCTCCGGTACTACATACACACATAGAAAAACCAAAGGAACCACATCACCTGGACCTGAGTAAGTTGAACGAAAGTGATTTTGGAGAGGGATACGATTCAAATTTATACTCAGTAGAAGATAGAGATGATGAGAAATTAAATAAACAGAAAGAACAATTATATGGAGAAAGTAAATTAAAG
>JAJHPJ010000073.1:0-21350 GCA_026724395.1 Theileria sp. buffalo | reverse complement strand
ATTCCCTACTCAATCATCAACACATTCATTAATTATTATGTTCAAATATTTTATTACATTGTATAATTATTTATTATTTATATTTTTTAATCATTTTAACATAATTTTTGTATTTCATCTCAATTTTGTTGATTCCATAACGTATAACTACAAATTACCAAATAACATTGAGATTCTAAACAAAAGAAACAAAATTAGAATAAATAATAAGCTTTTATATCCACATTTATTCATTAATAATAATAATTTTAACACTCATTTTAAAAATGGGTCAATTCGATCCAATTCTGATTCTCAACACACCTCAAGTTACACTTTTGATTTCAAAGTTGATGATTTAAATAAAAAAATCAAACAAAGAATTGAATCCGAGTCTTCATATTTGTTACAGGATAATTTAAATAAAAATGATTTTATACAAGAATTGGCCAGACTAGGAAAGTCAATCTACCATAATATACCTACTCCTACACTGTTTAAATCTGTACCGAACGGAATAAACCTTTTAAAATCATTTAATTCTAATGATTTTAATTCTATAGGATGCAATGGAAGAGATTATTTTTTAGTAAAATCGCCCGCTGCTGTTGATTATAAACTTTTGGATGATTGTTCATCCTCAATATACATATCAACATATCTAGATAAGGATAAGAGAATATATATAGATGGAATTTCAGATAGTTTAGTATTTAAAGGTATAATATCTTTACTTGTATCATTAATTGGTTGGAAAAAGTATCCAGATTTTGATATTGAAATTGTGATGAAACATAAATTCTTTAAAAAAATCATTGATTATGGAATTATTAGTGAAAATTCACTCAACTCTATTCTAAATCACATTAGAAATGAGCTTAATAAACAACACACTCGCACTAAAGGACTTAAAAAGACATCACTATTCCAATCACCAAGATCTAAAAAGAGGTAAACATATAATTAATTATTGTATTTAGGGTTGCGGTACTTGTTAGTGGAGGAGTTGATTCATCGTTGGCTTTATGGATTATGAAGAGTAGAGGGTTCGATGTACACGCATTTTACTTGAAAGTAAATGATTTATCAAATGGGCCAGGTACAAAATTATGATTTAATTTGTCATAGGATTGTGTTCATCAAATGATATATCATATGCAATGCAAGTTTGTAATATATTAGGAGTAACTCTACATGTATTACCATTCTCAGAAGCTTATTCTAGACGCATATTGTCTGATGTACTTGATGATTACAGGTTAGTAATTCTATAATTATATGTACTAGGAAAGGAGAAGTCCCAAATCCAGACGTTTTGTGTAATAGTAGAATTAAGTTTGGAGAGTTTTTGAGAATGGCTAATGATTGGGGTTTTGATTACGTTGCATCAGGACATTACGCAACACTGCGTGACGATTTTTTCACAAAAGAACAGATTAAATCACCCAGTTACTTGGATGGATGCACTTCAGTAAATGGATACTATCGAATTAAAAGACTATGTTTATCAAATGATACGTTAAAGGACCAGACTTACTTTCTGAGTAGATTGACTCAGTCTCAGATGTCAAAGTTAATATTTCCAGTAGGGAACCTTCAAAAGAGTCAGGTACTCCAAATTACCATTCACTAATTTGTAGGTTAGAGATTTCGCTAGAACAGTTGGACTTCCAACCTTTGATAAGAAGGATTCTTTTGGATTATGCTTTTTAGAGGACTTGGATATATCAGAGTATTTAACAAAGTCACTTGGGGTAAGTCAAGGTCCCATTGTTGAATATGAAACCAATAAAGTCATTGGTACTCATAATGGTTTATATAACTTTACAATTGGACAAAAGAAGACAATAAACAGTTTTTTAAACCGCAAACATGTTGGATGTACACCAAAATACGTTGTTAAGAAGGATATTGGTACTAACACACTGTACGTAAGTGCAAATTACAATGATGATTTTTACACAAATCCAAAAGGAATTAGGTCAAGTTTCAAAGTGAAAGATATGTTCTGGAATGTGCCAGACTATAAAGAATTGATAAATAAAATACAATCTGAAGAATCAGATGATAATTTTAAATTTAAAGTTAAGTTAAGACACACACCTAATTATAACAAGTGCTCAATTAATTTTAATGGTGATGAAGCCACTGTATTTTTAAAACAACCAGATACTGGTATTTCCACCGGGCAATATTGTGTATTTTATGCTGANAACTATTGCATTGGATCTGCGAAAATGGTTACTAATATTATATGAGATACCAACAGCAGCAACAATTTTCCCCTTTGACAATTCTAAATGCAGCATTAAAATGATCCATCTTGATTTAAAATTTCTGTAATGTAATTATATTTGTTTTAATTTTATTTTACATTTATATTTTTATTTAAAAATTAATAAAAGAGTATTAAATAGTTATTTGAAAACAATGGATTCATACAGACCTCAACGTCTCGGGATGCCCCGAAAAAAGAAAATAATTATATTTAGTTCAATAACTGGAGTTATTTTAGCAGTATCAGTAACTATCGCTTTGATTTTAGTATTTGGAGGCAAAAAAAGTGATAATACAATTGATACATCAAGTGAACACAGTAGTAGCCCACACTCACCAGGATATTCAACAGACAATTCGAAAGAAAGTTCTAGTGAGTCAGATTATGATGGCGATAACGAATCGAATGGTAATAAAGATGAAATACCAGTATATTCACCAGATAATTCGAAACAAAGTTCTAGTGAGTCAGATTATCATGTCGGTAAAGGATCAGATGGTAATAAAGCGGAAAGACCTCGTGAAAGAAGCCGATCACCACTTATGCATTATTATGGAGATAAATGGGATGTAGCAAGAAACTCACGAAAGTCTCGTTCAACCAAAAAAAAGCCAACAACACACAAAACAGAAAGCACACCATCAAAATCAAAACCGAAAGATAAACAGCCTTCTAGAAGACACAGTTCTGGAGAAAAGCCACAAAGCCAACCAGGTCCCAGTCAACAACAATGTAAAAAACTGGATCCGCAACCTATTGTGAGACCTATCATAGCTCCTACAAAATTAAAACGTTCAGAAAAAGTAGTGAGTGTATTTTCAACAAGATCAAAACCACCAGTTCCACAAAAATGTTTCCGTCCGAGAAAAAACCAATATAAAAGAATAACAGAGACCCATGATACTGATATGGACTTTGAAACTATTTTTAACCCTGAGCATGGATATGAAACTGACGATGAAGAAAGAAATTATGTACCATTTGAATCAATATACGAGTTGGCAGGAGATAAATGCAGAATGGATAAGGCTTTTCCTCCTAAAGGAAAGCCTCAAGGCCATAAATTTGAATGTATTGACTTGGTTATTCCAAAACCGTCGAATGATATTAAAATTACTAAGTTAGTCAATGGTAGTGTGTTTAGTCCAAAGAGGGATACAAAGAAAATTTGCACGGTAACATTTAATAATACGGTTCTTGTAGAGAAAATTGATGATGATATGGAGTTTACTGCAGTTCTAGTTGAGGAAATGAGGAAAATAACTTTTATTTCTGTAATTTCTACACGTCCAGATATGGAAAGATCTCTAATACAGTTTGTTAAAACGCCAGATGGTAAAATAACGATGCTGACAAATTACATTGCTGTAATGATGCAAATAGTAATAAGATCAACTCAATAAGATGTTTGAACAATCCTTATTAAGTAATGAATATATTTGTAATACACAATATATACACTAGACGCGCAATATATATATATATATATACTTTTACAGTATATAATATATATTGTATTAATTATTGTTTATATATTTAGTAAACAATGTATATATATATATTTGTAGTATATAAATGATAAAATTTGATATTTTACATTAAAAAATATTAGATATCCAGGACCTAAAGGGAAATTTGAGGTTTAAAATTACCTTAATTTGTTAATGTCCTTTTTTAAATCGAGACCCATGCCTCTAAAGTTTGATTCTGGAACAAATTCCTTTACTCCATTGGATAAATTTTCAAGTCTTAAACTTGCGTTATTAGCATAGTTTGATATAGTAGTGTTAATGTTTTTCAAAATTGCCCTAGAGTCCTCAGTAGAGGTATCATCTGAGTTGTCTGAGGGTTTGAACTTATTTTTGTTGTATAATACATATGCTAGCGATACAATGGGAACAATTGAACCTCCAATACAAAAGTATTTAAATGCGATGAGTCTGTTAGAAAGTGATTCTGGTCTTCTGATTTGGTAAACTGGATTTGAATATCTAATATTCAATAACCTATTTATTCTTCTGAAAATATTATAACCCCAAACTACATTTCCAACTGCTAAAGCAGATAGTGTATATGGGTTTAATATTTTATGTAAACGACTCTTTGAGCGTGTAGAATCATGTTGATTCGAAATAACGTCATTGGTAGAATCAGAATTATCAGTCATAATATTAAATTAAAATTAGATTTATGTAAAATTTACTGAAAAAAATTATATAAATATTAATTAATACATAATATTCTTATATACTGTGATATAATTGGGTGTAAGTTATTCTTATTGATTCGGTTTATTTTAATTATTAATTTTAATTATACTAAAATTGTAATATTTAAATTTACATGGAAAGATATATATCACTAATATTTGTACTATCGCCAATAATACGCTTTCTGTGTAACCCAGGTATTAATACACCTTTTATATAAATTTTTAGTTCGAAAATGGAATCAAAAGAGAAAATATACTGGTATCACAATGTACCGTTCATATCTTTATAGGACGTTTGTTGACATATTTTCTAATATTTTTAACTATTTTATATAAATTATCTCAAAAGGAAAAGAATTGTTTTCAATTATTAAATGTGTCACCCTTCTCATCATTTGATGTTATCAGGAAATCATTCAAGATTGTCGCATTTAACCTACACCCCGTAAGATTTACAAAAATTAATTCTGATTAGGATCGCAACACATCAAATACATCAACCACAGATTACTCAAACTTGGTTGAAAAGTATAAATATATTTCATCTCCCGAAAACCGTTACAAATATACTAGATTTTATGATCTGGTCAGAAAGGATGATAGTATGTTTAATTCTCACTATAGATTTAAATTTAATTTTTAGGAACTTTTCATGAAATCTCTATACTGGACCTTATTTCACTATCACTTCTGAAGAGTTGTGTTTCCATAACAACTACTTTTTTCATGTTGTTCACAAACGGAGAGAAGTTACTATGGCATCCTTTGCTCGTATATGCAATTTTTATGATGTTTTTTGATCTATACCTCCGATTATCAGATGAAGTGTTTTTCACGACTAAACTACCTTTCATTAGGTACTATGTTACATTTGAAATATTAATGGTATTTTTAAATTTTAAACTTTATTTATAGATTTTCAATGAATTTAAAGCCTTTTTCATTCACTACTCGACTTTGTTTCCTGATGAAACCAGGTTCGTAACCTCAATTGGAGCTACCATGCTTTCAAATAACTTAAAGGTTATTGAAAAACTTGATTCAATTTTGAATAATTTTAATTTTTCTTCATTTTCTAAAGATTTTAAGCTAGAATGCGCTAAAGAGAAGGTATTTGGTCAAATTACTGAGAAGGTAGAAGAAACCAGGGTACCTTTATCCATTGTAACATTTGTTTAGAATAAAGTTATGAAGATTTATAATGAGAAGTTCGATGTTTCTTGGTCAAGAGAATCGAAGCGGAGGTATGAAAAACTATCAAGAATTGGAGTTTGTTTTTATGTATATCACATATGTTAATAGGAGAAATTTACTATGGAGTCTGGTTCCATTTTATCATTTATTTTTATATCGGCGATAATAATTTTAAATTTATTAAAGTAAATATGTTCTACTTAATGTAGCCAGTGTTCCTGTTAAATGAGTCCACAAAGGTCTAAATGTTATTTCCACGATCTAAATTACCTTAATTGTAGTAACATTGGTCTCCTGCATCCAGTAAAATGATCGGTGGTTATTACTTGTGAATTTTAGTACATAAACTTCTCCAGTTGAACATTGTGGCACCTTTTCAAGATATGCATCATCAAATATATACAATGCGTCCTATAATATTTTTATATACAGTGAGGATTCTTACTTCTACGTTGGAATCATCCCTAGTTAACCACTGCACGGATAATAAATCATCATCTCCCTATTAATTAATTATTTAAATAGAATTTAAATATTAATAAAGATTATTTTTGTACTTTAAATAGTCTTAAAGAGCCCTTGCGAAGATCTGGTGATAGTAATTTATCGTTAAGTATACACTTTCCAGCTCTTATTTGACAAATCACTCCTCTATCACTAGTCATTTTTAAGAATGTATAAATAAAAGTTTACATTTAAATTATAAAAATTAATAATAACGATAGATAAATAAATTTAAACCGTTAATTAACATGAAAATACAAAACTGTGGGAATATAAAATTACATTGTAGGTGTGTGGGTATAATTTGTATGATTTAGCTTTTTTAGATTTTCTTTACTTTTCTTAGGCAAAACCACTGTGTTATCGAATAGATTCTTCTGTTCAACTTCTACACTAACACCCGAATGATGATTAACTAAGTCGACATTTGAGGAATAAGGATGATTCCTAATCTTGGATTTGTGAATTTTGCCTCTATCATACTCTAAATCTTCTTCTGTAGGTTTTGGTAATTCCGGATTGATTTGTTCATAGAGTTTATTGTATGTTTCTAAATCCTCAGAGTCAGACCAGAGCTCAACTTCTGCACCTTCATTTTGATCTGCAATAGCATCAATAAATGATTTATGTTTTACACTACATTTAAATTCATTATTTAAATCATTATCCGTTAGATTATCATTTAAATTTGAATTTAAACTGTCATTTTCGTCGGATTCTTTTTTATTTTGATTAGATTTTTCTGTTTGTTTACTATTAAATTTACTCATTTTAGCCAGTGAATTGATTTTCATTTTCAAATTATTGATGCTTTCAATGTTTGACAGACGTTTAATAGTTAATAAATTGTAGCTTTTAAACTTTCTGTGCTTAAGAAACCTTTTAAAAATCGTGTTTCCTCCAAAATTTGACAGTATATCAATTTCAGATTGTTTAGGTTCAGGAGGTACAATAGGTTCTGCTGCTGCGACTTGTGATTCCTTCAAAATATTGCTATAGGAATACAAATTAAGTGCAGTATCACAATCTCCTACTGATTCATTGTTAATAGAGTAGAATAACAGATAAACATCGCTGTTATGTGATAGCACGGTGGATTCAGAAACGCATTGGATTATTGAATCATCAAAACGGTACCAGAAACCATGTTTCCCCTTTATGAAGGTTATGTAATGTCCCATGTGAAGTGACTTTCCAATATGACATACAATTGCGTATAAGTCATAATTTAACCAGGTATATGAATCCTCTGATGACTTCAGTGAGATTGACAAGAGTTGTGGAAATTCAATTGCTTTCAATGATTTTTTATAACCGTTAGAATATAAATTAAACCTTTTTAGATTAATATTTAATATTCTTGGAGCTTTATATATTGAAAGTGACTTATTTGCGTTCTGGTAACTCTTGCAATTACTACAAAAGTACTTATTATCATTGGTTAGCTTTTCTGGTAGAACAAACTCAGACAATAAATCTATTAACCTATTACTTTTAGTAACGTCAACAGCTAAATCGAAGAATTCTTCAACCTTCTCTGACTTTAGTGAACAGTTATTACATACAATTACATTTCTAAAATACCCACCAAACAAACGGCCTATGACTGTGGACATTATTTGGTCATTAGAGATAAAATCCTTTGGTTTAGACTGACTATCAGAGTCATCGTCTGTTTTTTCAGCCTCGTATGAGTTTAAATAACATGCTTTTGACAGGGAATCTAGAAAATGTTTTAAGAATATGAAGGCGTCATCTTGGTGACCTAACTTGAATCTAGCCCATATGAATTTTTTTGCGATGGAATAAAAGGGATTATTCAGTGGATTTGGAGATGCAAATGATTCTTTTACATAATTTTCAAACAAGCACATAATACAAAATATATCCTTTTCATAATGTAAGCATGTTTTAGAGTGATATGACTTTAGAAGCGATGATGCTAAAAAAGGAGTATGTGTCAACACTTGAATAATTACGTTCATATAACAGATGTTGATTCCCGGGTTATTTAGCCCAGCTCCCATTGTCATTGAGTCATCGTCCCATTTTACCTTAGGTAGGTGATATATTCCCCGAATTTTATTATTTTTGAGATTCTTTAAAACAGGAAATGTTTTAAATTTATTTTGCGGATCGTCTTCATTTGTATTTAAGTTTGTATGATTTAATAAGCCTGAATTAGTTGGACTATACTTGGTGAACTTTATGCTTTTATTGTGTAGTTCGATTACATATGGTAAATATGTCCTCGCATTTGACATTATAATACATTTTTTGAGAACATATGCTTAAAAACAGTCATAACAAAAAAATGTCATTGGAAAATGATTAATAAGGGGGATTGTGTAATGTAAAATGGGAATAATTCTAGATTNAAAAATTCTATTTATATTTTGTTATGCCAAAGTATAATATATTTCCAAAGTTACCATTTTTATCATATATTGATAAGATTCATATTCGGTACATGCCTGGCTCTCCACATGATGACACGTGTCGTAAACTCATGCTTAACTTACTGAATCCTTCAACTTCTAAACGTTTTCCAAATCTTCAATACACATATGAATTATTAAAGTGAGTTCAAGTTTTAAAGAGATTATTCAGCTATAATGAGAGGCCTGAGATTTTCATTACCATAAGACCTAACATATCTTTAAGGTTTTTTAAAAATTTTATCAACACATTAGGTTTTATGCTGATTCATATAACTTAGAAGATATTCATAAAGAAATTGATGTATATCAATATAATGGTAACTTCTCAACTAATATAATTGTGTTTAGCGCATATAAAATATACTAAGCACAGATCACTAGAATCAAATTATGAAGATGAAGATTAATTTTATTACTTGTGAAAACAGGATTTTAAATTTTAATGTGTAGCTATTTCGTCAACAATGGTTCCGATTATTACTAGGACAGGCAAATTTGTATTATTAGAGTCTAACTTTGGGTCTTCTACTGTATAATATTAGTTTTTAATATTCTAACCTTTATTTTTATTATATATTACATCTAATATTTTAAATAATACAACATCGTTTTCTTTAAGAACACATCTATCAGTACTATTTGTTACAACCCATTCTTCCTTTACATCGTCGCTAAGGCATTTATTTAATGTACAAAAATACTATTTATAATTTGGTGGCAAGAATTTTGGAATTACTTGAATATCATCAAAGAATCCTATAGATACTAAAACATGATTTATTAATAGGCGTTATGTTATTTAGATATTTATTTTAAAATACTAACGTTTAATAAAATTTTTATTAGTGAAAATTACACTAGCATTAAATGTATCATTAACAGATGGGTGAAACACCAATACTTTGAAATTGATCTTGTAATGTGCAGAAGCTTCTGTTTGTAAAATTTTACATTCACACCTTAGAAACTTCTCATCTATCGCTAAAACTAATCCGATTCCCTGTATAACCTGGAATTTTAAATGTTAACAGGATTTAATTGGTAATTAATTACCTTGTTGATGTATTTGTTAGATAATTTACGAAACAATGTGTCATCATTATTAAAGTACTCTGATACAGTTAGATTAATGACATCTTCAACAATAAATATTTTAAACATAATTTAATAACTAAATGAACACAACCCTTTTGATTGTGGGTACAACAAACTAAGAATAAGAATATTAGGATCGAGTTTATAATATTAAGTTGTCAAAGCTGGCTTATAAACGTATGGTCTGTTTAAAATTTTGAACTTCCTCAAATAATTTTTATATCTATGGGTTATCTTTGGTGGTGGTGGTAAAAGTCCTCTTCTGTATATTGATTTTACGATGTGACTGATTGGGCTTTTGTTGAGATTGTCCATATTTTTAACTGAAGAATTCATCTCTTCAGGTAGATAAACCTCGGGAGGATCTGAATAATATGTTTTGTTTGATATTTTGGTGGGAACTTCTCCGGAGAGAAGTTTAGATATGAAGCTTCTAAATCTTGAAACCATTTCGGATGCTTTGTTAGAAGGTTTAAATGAATTTATACTCTTGATATGGTTCACATCGTTTTTTAATTTTTTTATACTTTTTATTACTGCCTTCCTTCTCTTTTCTTCCTTAATCAGTTTCATCTTGTTCCTCTGTGTTTTAGATTTCCTTCCTGGTAACTTTTTATACATTGTTTCTTCACTAATTTCTTCTTCATTTTCCAAATCAGGTTCATCATTTAATACCTTATTTGCTTCGTCCAAATCAAAAATGTTGTTCTTAATCAAGGTTATCAATGCCTGTTTCTTTCTAAGATCCAATGATTCAGGGTCCAAAGATGGGAAACTACTTTTAATCAGATCATCAATCTCTTTAACTCCTTGTATAGTCTCATCGTCGTTGTTAATTTGAACTAAATTAGCAGCTTTGTGTAATAATGATTGATAATCTTCAGGCTTTGGGTTATAACTCTGGCCTGGATGTGGAATTTCAACTGGAGGTATTAATTGGTTAATATTCTGTATCTTATTTCTTTTATCTTTAGAGTTAAATATGGAATCATCCCAAACATCAACAGGAACATCATCCTAAACAGTATATGATATATTAAAAATACCTCGGAAGGCTTTGGATCAATTTCAATTTTATTATTAAAAATAATTTTATTCTTTAATTTTTTAATTTTAAGATGTTCTGGACTGTTTTTATTCTTATAGTGATTTGACTTCTTTACTTGATTTAGTTTAACATTTCTTAAAGATAATTTACCTATAAATTAATATAATTTTAATAAATATTTTATTTCTTACCGAATGTATCAATATTAAATCGGACTGCTCTTGGTTGATATGTTTTTCTTGAATTGACATATGATTCAAGGAATTCTTCATCAATTTTAGAACTTGTTCTCTTTTTATTCCTCTTACTTCTTTTAGTCATTTTTAAAGTTTAATATTATTATAAAATTTAATAAATAAATACGATAAATAAATAATATAAACTCCAATAATATATAGTATATGTGGGATGATATTATAATTCATCTTTTACTATATTTTTCCTTCTTTCTTGCTTTTCTCAAATTAGTCTTCTTCCTTTCGGTCCTTCTTCTATCAATACTAACGAGATTGAATTTCCTAAGTATAGGCTTGAGTTTGGGTGATAAGATTCTATATAGATATCGAACAAGTGCGTGACGAATTGCCACACTTTGGCCTGAAATACCTCCACCTTTAGTCTTTGCAACAATGTTGAAGTTTGTATAAATTTGTAGTTTAGATAACGGTTCAAGAATTTCCCGAAGTCTAAACTCGTTATAGTACACATATTGGTATCCATCTCTATTNTTAATGATTATGTTTCCGTTACCAGGTTCCAGATATACCATAGCGTTTCCTCTCTTTCTCTTTCCTTGTTCATACAGTTTGATCCTTCTTTCAATGAATACTCGGCTATTATTAGTTTTTTCTTCTGAATTTATCTCAGAATCTCCTTTTGGCGGTCTCGTATGAGTCGGGAATGAGCTAGTCTTTAACTGTTTGCTTCTTGATCTGTAGAATTTATGGTATTTCAATGGACCTAAATCCTGTGTATTGTAAATTTCAAGGTATGTTGAAAGAAGCCGTCTGTTTAAAATGGGCTCAAAGTCGTGAAATGGATATATTACTTCATTTTGTGGGTCATGAAGATTTTTAATACTAGCATACATTTCATAGTCTACTTCTCCATCAGACTCGTAATCATCCTCCAAATACTCAGGTTTCTTGTAGTTCTCTAATAATCTCAAGTCATGCATTGGTGGTGACGGAGTTCTATCCTTATTGGGGTCATTTTTAATATACTCCACCAATTTATCCATTAGAGTAGGAATCAAACTTAAGAAATGTTTTCTCACATTTATTGTGTTGTTAATATCCGGAGGAAACGGTTTGTCAATCACGTGAACGTATTCATGATTTAGATAAAAGCTAGGCTTTTCATCATTTTTATTATGATAACTGAACACGTCGTAGTTGTACTTGTTGATATATGTTAGGTAGTGCTTAAGATATCCATACGGGTCAAACATAAAATAATTTGGGTTGATTTTAGATACAGGAAGTTCATCTTTTTCTAAAATCTCATCGTTTTTGACACTCTCATTTTTATCTGAAACATCAGTGGATGTTTCACTCACGGAACCCCTGTTTCTTTTATATTCTCTAATTGATTTTAAATCTTTTTTCTCCAAAATACTAAGCATATCCTCTGGTTCAACGGGTTCTTCGTTTTCCTCGCGAGTAAAATAGTTTGTTGATGTTGATTGTGCTAAGCCACCTATTTTTTGATATCCTGATTCAAGGTATGGTCCTTCCATTCTTTTTTCGAGATCGGCTTCAGTAAGTTCAGGAGAGATATCTTCAATGTTAGTATGGCTTGAATCTTCCATATTAAGAGAAATATCAGTTGATCTTGCGAAGTTGTAGTTTCTAGGGTATTTTAAAAAGTCAACAATAGTTCTACATCCTTCAGGAAGTGGTTTATTGTATTCTGAAAGTGAATATGACGGGCCTTTATACACTTTATAGCTTTCTATCATTGATTTATATATTTCAGGATCAAAGTGGAATTTATCGAAGTTTGAAATAGATATATCAGGAGATGAGTCAGAATTAGATTCTAAATCCGTCGATTCAACATGACTGAAATCATACCCTTCCAAATCATTATCATCGGGGATGTGTGAATGAAGCAATTTTGACAACTCATCATCAATGTTATTGTTTTCATTATTATTATGTGAAGAATCTACCAATAATTAATAGAAGATTGACACATACCTTCTGTAACAGAGTAAAGTCGTGTGTTTATTTGAAGAGGGAACCTGAATAAATTTAAATTAATTGAAATTGATTATAAAATAGTACCTATATATATTTTTATGCGATATTGAGAATCTGCTCGGATATAAAACGAATGTGTTACAAGTATGGAATATTTTACAAATAATAATAAATATTAAAAATAACAACTTATATTTTAATAAAACAGTTTGTAACATATCTAGAATGCGATAAATCGTTTGTGATTTAGAATCATATTTGAAATGTGTAAAAATATATGTTATGCAATATACGATTTTATGGTGGAGCATTGTAATGAACGAACTTGAAAAGTTAAAAATAAGTTAAAATATAAAACAAAAATTAATATAAATTTAAGTAAAATTAATAATAAAAGTTAAATAACAATAATTAAATATAATATTTAATATAAGAAAATGTTATGATATTAAAACATATATTTTAAACCAATAATTAATTGCATTGTAATATTAAAAAATAAAATTTAAAAATAATTTAGAAAAACCAATTTTTTTTGAATCTAATTTATATGTAGGGTGGTTAGATTAAAATTACATACATCTACATTGTTTATCAGTTTATTTTTATTTTCTAAAATTTTATTTTTTTTATTAGAAGCGATTTATTGCAAATCTGGTTTTAAAACATTTAATCTAATATATATCTACATTCTACGAAGTTGTACTCATTTAGAACTTTTTATATTAGATTAAACTTTTAAAATCAAATTTTGCCAGCTGGGCTTATTTTTATAATTTTATTTTAATGCCAATTTCATTTTTAATAATTTTTATGCAAACTTACATTTTCCTATTAGATCATGTCACATAAACATGAATGAAAACACAATTGTTTTGCCAAAATTGCACGACTTTCCCCAGAAAGTCTCGCCAAATTCTGATTTTCTTATACATAGATCTCAAAATGATAACTGCAGATCTGATTTAAAATCAGTCGACATGTACATTGCCAACAAGAAATACAATATTAGCCATAACACCGATCAGAACTCACATGTATTTAATGATACATTTTCTACAAGTAAGAGACCATTGGCCTTACCATACGGAAGCAAAACTCAAAGTACTGGTGAAGAATTTTTGATTAGAAAAAGGAGAAATTACACCTCTCAACCATCCAGCAGTTTAGTCCCTAACAATAGTGATCTACTTCAACTTATAGCCAACGGAGATCAATCAATTATCGATAAAATAAAACATGTTTCAACTACTAACTATAAGAAAATTATGGATTTATTGAATAGATCAACATCAATAAAGGAATTTCAAAACAATTTACAAGCTTTAGTATT
Organism: Theileria sp. buffalo; assembly: GCA_026724395.1. NCBI lineage: Eukaryota > Apicomplexa > Aconoidasida > Piroplasmida > Theileriidae > Theileria > Theileria sp. buffalo. Next base: position 7,062 of record JAJHPJ010000073.1, on the reverse strand, counting down.
GGATATGTGCATTGGATTATACACGGATAAATATCAAGACGAAACTGTCAACAATCTTAAAAAACATGTTAATTATTTAACTAATGAAAAGGCACTCTTGTCAAATGTAATTAAATCGCAATATGAATCAATCAAGGTTAGACCAGATTATATTAATAATATTTAGAAAATGAAGGATGAAAACTCTAACGCTTCGAAAACTGAAGAAGAAAAGCAGGCCCTCAAGGCAGAATTAGGTAGATTGAAGAGAATAATTAATACAATGGTATACAACAATGATAATTCAAGCAATTTTCCACAAATATCGGATTATTTGGATAGGTACATTGAAAATACATTAATAATTATTATAGGAAACCTCCCGACGTATGCTAAAATTTTACTCTATTGGTTTATAACTAATATAATTTAGTTGAATTGTGTTTATATATTCATTTTATTTTACAATTCTACTTAGTTTGTATAATGATTGGTGATCTACACAATGGGGAGTAAATCCGTTTAAAACCATATTATACTAGATTCTTTTTGTATTTTTTATCATTATATTGTAATTATATTGTTTTTCTGTTGATAATTTTGAATTATAGTAACATCTTCACTCTATATCTAACAAACATGTTTAATATTATAATATTCAGTATTATATTCGTTTATGTTTCTTATTTTTATCGCAAACTTTCTCAATTATAAATTAAAACAATCATGAGGTTTTTATAAAAAACTAATAGATTATTATAATCTTCAACGTAAATGACTGGCACAAATCACCTAATGTGGAAACTCAAGGGTAGTACAGGCCCATTTAACGAGTTAAACACAGTAAAACTACCATGCCAAGTAAGCGTAGTAAGAGAGAAATTAAAAATAAATTTTGGACTATCAGAGTCAACACACATAGACTTTGTGGTATACCTTGAATCTGATCCTGATGTTGTTTTGTCAGACCAATATACACTAAAACCAAACTCTAGAGTTTACACCAGAAGGTGCACAGCTGATGAAGCATCATCACTGATTGCAGAAGCTAATTCACTCTTCATTCCAGATGATAATTTGGAAGGAGAAACATTTGGGTTTGAAGATGAAGGAGATATGGACGAACTGTTTCAAATACCGCAATCTGTATCTGAGGATGGAAATGAAACAGGTGATAAAATTGATGAAGAAGAGTCCAGAATTAGAGAATTAATTCAACAACAAAAGGTACATGAAAGCGGAAAACCACAAGTTCAACTTGAATATTATAAAAAGATAGCTCAAATGCCTCCACAAAACTATCAATCAAGTGCCCCTCTAGCAGGACCTGGTACTACAGGTTTTATTCCAGGTTCCTACGATACTACGGACAATAGTTATTTAAGCCAGAACTACATTTGTCACATGTGTGGACAAAAAGGTCATAATATAAAGGACTGTACTAACATGGATGGTAAGAGGCTTTCAAAGAAAATAAGACCATCAACTGGAATACCAACTGATTTTCTAACTCCTATACCCTCATCAGATGTTCCCAAATACGAAGAAGTTTACATTCTAAAAGGTATTTTTATTTTATTTTTATTAATTTAACAAATATTGAGTGTTAACTATTTTTAGATGGTTCATTTGCAATTATGAGGGAAATCGAATCAGTTTCAGGAGGCGCTTTCTTCACAAAAACCGTAGATCAGAGAATACAAACACAGCTTGGAATAAGTGAAAAAGACTCACAAGCATTATCTAAAGGATTCAAGTGTACTATATGTTTGTGCTACTTTAATAATCCAGTCACCACGCTATGCTGTGGAGAAACTTTTTGCCTAGATTGCATAATAGGGAAAAAGAACACCGCTTTTAACACCAATATCACTTGTCCGACTTGTAGAAAATCTATTAAAATGACTGATCTACAATCAAACACTTCACTGAAGAAAGCAGTTCAATCACTCATACTTGGAAACGTCGACGTATTAAAGAACGTTAACAATGAAAAGGAAACTAAAAAGGAGCCTGAAAAAGGTATTTTTAAATGATTCTCACTTAATTTTTAGAAGAAAAGGTGGAAAAATCCCGTGGGATCAATGTAGAAAGCTTAAAGAGGTACTTAGTATGTATATAAATTTACCTTAGGCAGAAGTTAATGGTTGAAAAATACCTAGCAAAGTATAGCACATATCAAAATGGAACATAGAAATGTATGTAAAGTCTAATTTTGTGTCTATAAATGTTATATTGGATTCTAGATAGTGATTTATTTATTAAAATTGGTAATGATACTGGATTGAGATGTGTAAAAATAAATTTCAAAAAAGATAGAAAATAAAAAAATGAAAAAATAAACATTTAAATTGTTCATTTTGTAGTCATAAATTAATTAGATAAAAATTTTAGGAAAATGGATGTGATCTATAGAATCATGTAAATGAGTGGTAAAAAAAAAGATTGTTTGATCATAGATTTAAGTAAAGTAGACAAATTAAAAAATATTAAGATATATATGAAAATGATGAAAAATAATATTTGGAGAATATGACGAGAAAATTTTATCCTAACTTTACAATAAATCATCTGATGCCAATATAGTGCAAAGCACAAACAAAAATAGATATTTTCTAATAATAATAGCTCAGATACTTTTATTCAAATTATTTTACATTTTTTATATATATGCTAATAATATAAATCAATTGGATATACGATTCTAATTTCACGTATTTCTCACGTTTCTAAACTCTTATTGTTTTCTTGTCGTAGTTTTTGTTAATAATTAATTCTATCAGTTTATTTTTTAATACTGTTAATTTGGTTAAGAATATCCTGTCGGCTTACAGATATTCTAATAATCTCGCCAGTTACAACTATAGTGTGCATGACTCATCAAATTTGATTAAATTTTATTGCCGTTATCATTGTATCAGCTTTTGTACAGGTTTTTAACCTAACTCAATCTGATCATATAATGGGAGATTCGCTTTGGGATACAGTTGTATTTAAGAAAATTATTTATTGCATCTTAGATGGTTTCATATCGTTACAACCATTTTTCATTTCAGCTCAGCAGATTTAAATCGCATAAAATTTAACAAATAATTTGTCTTTATTTTTAATTGTTATAAGTTATAATGGAACTTAACTTGGACAGCATCATCGAACGACTTTTAGAGGTCAGGGGTAACCGTCCAATTAAGTCAGTACAATTAAGCGAGGACGAAATCAAGGGACTTTGTCATAAAAGCCGAGAAATCTTCTTATCGCAATCGATATTGCTAGAATTAGAAGCACCGATTAAAATTTGCGGTGATATACACGGACAGTATTATGACCTCCTTAGACTGTTTGAATATGGAGGGTTCCCGCCGGCGGCAAATTACCTTTTCCTAGGTGATTATGTAGATCGAGGAAAGCAAAGCCTCGAAACGATTTGCCTACTTCTCGCTTATAAAATCAAATACCCTGAAAATTTCTTTTTATTACGTGGTAATCACGAATGTGCATCAATAAATCGAATTTACGGATTCTACGATGAATGTAAGTTTTTTGCGAATAAAATTTTCTTTAGGTAAACGCAGATATAGCATTAAACTATGGAAAGCATTCACTGACTGCTTCAATTGCTTACCAGTTGCAGCCATAATTGACGACAAGATCTTCTGTATGCATGGCGGGCTTTCTCCAGAATTGACAACCATGGATCAAATAAGGCAGATCTCTAGACCCACAGATGTCCCAGACACTGGTCTTCTCTGCGATCTTCTTTGGAGTGACCCGGACCCTAATACTACAGGATGGGGAGAAAATGACCGCGGGGTCTCGTTTACTTTCGGGTCAGACATAGTTGTCAACTTCCTAGCCAAACACGAACTGGATCTGATTTGTCGTGCGCATCAAGTAGTCGAAGACGGTTACGAGTTTTTTTCAAAGAGAAGGCTTGTGACGCTATTCAGTGCTCCCAATTACTGCGGAGAGTTTGATAACGCAGGTGCAATGATGAGCGTTGATAAGACACTGATGTGCTCATTTCAGGTGATTTGCTAATTCTAACCATTTATTTATTATTAGTTTACTTCATTGACAATATCACTATAATTATTAATAAAATACACATACTAACACATTTATAGATCCTTAAACCTGTTGATCGAAAACGATTAAAATAAATCGTTTAACACTGTTAATATATTTTTAATGTTACTTGTATATATTTAATTTACAAAATTATGTTACATATGTTACAAAATTATACAAGTTTATGTTACAAGAGGGAAAGAACCTTATAAAGGTTCGAATCTAGAATATTATAACCCATTAATCTCAGCCCGTAGTGTGTTAAAATAAACTGGAGGACCTTCAAAAGAACCTAATAAAATGAGTATTAGTAAAGTACATACATGGTGTCTTGCACAGTTAGAGACGAAAACGGAAATGCATAAGTTCAAGCCTGGAATTCCAAAAACAACTGAGCCTGAAACGTCAGAATGACCGAAACCCTGATAAAGGTTGTTATCAGTGTCAAGGAAAGTAAACTTTTGGAACCCAAGTGAAAATGTAGGTTTAAACAATCCTAAATAAATTATAAGTCAGTAATTAAAGAAATAATTGTAAATAATTTTGTGTAAATTTATTCTAAAATAATACCTGCAAAGATGCGATTTAGAAAAGAATTGTCGTCGTGGTTGTGTTGCATGACCTGATCAAGCAACTCCGTAGATATAAGTGACCCTGATAGGATTGAATAATAGAAAAGACAAAGGGAAAGTGAGTTACTCCTAGCATTTAGAAAAGGAACTGAATTTTTGTAAAACTTAGGATAGTTTGTGTTAACAGGATTAACAAGAAAACAGTTATACCTAACAAAGTCAGGGTACGTAAACCCATTAGAACACACAGGAGGATTTTCAGTAAAACAAACTTTATTACGAATCCTAACCATCTTTCCCATCTTACCAATAACATTTGATGCTGCGGGATCATTTTTAGATAAATTTTCCAGTTCATTGTTGAGGTTAGGGTCATCTTGGCTGTTTTCAGACTTCCTAATTTCAGTGAAATTAATGTTGCGGTAGTTAGGATCTTCGTAGTCACACTTGATTGACGAGAGTCTATCAAATGTTTTCCTAAAAGACTGCTCAATTTGCTCAGAAATATCTTCAGAATCTGAGTCAGAAGGTGATTCTGTCATAATGACACTACAATAATCAGTGTCAGGATATTCTTCCTGTTGGGGAGTCATCATCTTAGAATATGATGGGTACAAGCTGTCAACTGAAGAGGCTCTTAAAAGCTTTACAAATCTGTTATCCATTGGGCAGTACTTGGTTGGAACATAACACCGTTTGATTTCGTCGTCTGGGAAGTCTTTGTCATATTTATAGCAGTAGCAGTAGTAAGTTGAATCAATTTCACCCTTATCATCTCTAGGAATGTCAATCACAGTAGACTCAAAAGACAAATTCTTCCTGTATTCATCAATAGTTATGTTAAGCGTCCTCAAATTGCTGTCAAGTCCGTTGTCGTCCAATGAAACAAATTTGACATTCCTGTTTCTATGGTCATTAGAACCTGAATCACTTGAATCACAGTAACTAGAGCCGGATTTAGGTGAATTTATATTAAGATCAATGTATTTTGAATCTTCAGAATTTCTTTGATTTGAATTTGGTTTATCCTCCACGTCAGAACTATCCGAGTATCTGAATTTTGAATCATCATCTTCCTTGAGGCAAGTAAATTGTTTTGTTTGTGGGCTTTTTGCTTCCTCCTCATCTTCAACGCTACCATCATCACTAAAAGTTGAGTCGCTATGTTCAGGGGTTTTCTTTTGTCCGGTATTAAATAATTGAAATGTTGGCAAGTTTTTCCAAAACACTGAAACACTTTGTTCAAAAAGAACGTTCAGATTTTTGGTAAAATTAATTGCAGGATTTGGTGGTTCAGAAGTAGTTTGTTCATCATCTTCATTTGATTCGCTTTCAGATTCATCCTCATCGGTATCAACCATGTTTGGAAACAGAAAATTTTTGTTATCAATTCCAACCATTGATGCCAACATAAGAACAAACTGTTCAGTTGGAACTTGGGTGACCCTTGTGATAATCTCAGATAAAATAAACCCATAGATTATGAACATGTAATCAGCACCTGAATCAGAGTGCTGTAAAAATTCTGAATTTTCTATGCAGGCAATCATGTTCTCGCGTGAAGTAAACAGATCAAAAAACGGGTACTCCATATAAATAACTCCACATTTATGGTCCAGAACATCTCGGACTGTGATAAATTCCTTTTTATTCTTAAATTCAGGCCAGTAGTTGTGAACTCGGTCATCCAAGTCGATCATTCCCAGTGATGATAAATGTAAAACTGCGATGGAAAGTAAGCCTGAGGTGATTGAAAATAGTGGGAATAGGGATTCGTTTGAAATTGGCCTCTTTTCATATTTGTGAATGTTACCGAATGATAGTTCAACATCGATTGAACCGTTATGAATAACAGATATTTGAAATGATATTAAATTGTCGTTATCTTGATACAAATGCCTTAACAAATCTGCGAGCCTTGATTCAAGCAGGTTCTTGCTATTAGTTAAAATTAGTTCTGAAAATATCCTAAAATTCTTATTCCTGTTAAGAGAGTCGTTCGATATCTTTTCCAAGAGTTCATAAAATGTGTAATGAACTCCCATCTTCAGAAGTTTATGTTTGAGCACGTTAAGTTTATTCTGTAGTAGTGGGAGTCCTAGAGCTCCATAATAATAATTTAGTGGAGAGTCATAGACAGAATACATTGCAAATGATGCATTCTTGTATATTAGATGTAGAAATGGAGCAAATGAATCTACTGCTCTTGAAAGTGAAATATATTCTGCAAAAACCTTGAATGAAAGTGGGACATAGTTAGGCGCCTTATCGAAGTAAAGTGTCAAAAATTCTTGAATGTGCTTATGAACTCTGGCCTGTGCCTGTTTAAGATCATTGACGGTGTTAGAAGACATTTTTGCTCCAAATGTCGTTCTATGAGATGATAGGAGGATAGAAATAAGGGAATTGAAGAGTAAATCGTAGCGAAATGGATACATATTCA
>JAJHPJ010000070.1:0-18893 GCA_026724395.1 Theileria sp. buffalo | reverse complement strand
GATTATATTAATTTAGAGATATTATATTAAATGTGTGGAGTGTTAGTTAAGAAGATCAACTAGTAACGGTCGCCCTACTAGATGAGTTTGTGAAATGTGTTTCCTTATCAATCCCAATTTGTTCTCACTAATGTTATTTTTCATCAAATTGATCAAAAACAATAGTTCTTTTGAAAACTTCTTTATGACTTCCTTGCCACTTTTCTACACATTAATATAATTTACACTTAGTGCTGTGTTAAAATATTCTACTTATTTACAAACAGTATAACTATATAAATCGGTTTAAAAATGGACTAACAGTATTTGTTATAACTTGTGAAATCTCAACGTCTTTCGCCCTCAGTGCATACTTAATGGTGTTATAGGAATCTTGGTAAAACTTATTTTCAGGGTTAACGTGTGCTATCATAAGTATGAAACAGTTGTTTGTTAGTGAGTTTTTCAGCAGATGTGTCAACTTACTATCTCGATACTTTACCCTTTCCCCAGTTCCACCAGAGCCGCTCATGCTACTGGACTTCTTTGCCAAGGTGTTTATACAGTTAATTAGTGCTAGAAGTGACTGATTAATATATGATGATTCCTTTAGTCTATCACCAGCATTATCTGTTATTTTCATCCTCTCTGATCCTGCCAGATCAATAATGGTCAGCTTCGTGTTTGAGCTTGTTTGTATTTGTAGTATTGCGTGGGATCGACTTGAGGATCTGTTTGCGTTTGTTGAGAAAACTTTGCGATTCTTATCTCCGATTTCAAAAAGCCGTTTAAAATCTTCATAGTTAGAAATCTTAACCTTTGTTAATCCCTTCACAAACACTTTACTATCATTCTCTTGTAACTGTAAGTTCACCTCATTTTCCTGAAGCAGGTCATATACATTCTCATTATACACTTCAAAGTATGACAGATAAAGATCTTGCTCAGTTACCTGGCTAGAGTTGAACAAATCAGTAATTATTAGTTGCAGCAATCCCACACTACTTTCTGTTCCTGCAATAGTGTATGTTTTTCCCGACCCTGTACTCCCGTATGCAAATATTGTAACACTGATTCCCGAAAAGAGCTTTTCAATTAGATCTAGACAACTATTTGAGTAAAGTGTTTCTGTGGAATCATCTTCCTGTACAATGTGGTCAAAGTTGAATTCAAAGATTCCAGGCCTTTGGGACTTTAGAACACTGTTTTTGTTTCCCGGTTTAAACAGCTTTACGCATGATCTTCCACATTCTATAGCCTTATTCTTACAAGTACTTGGTCTACATCTCACTACTACTCTCAATCTACCCGTTCCTGTCTTAGTACAGTTAAAAAAACTATTATTATACAGTGTTTTATACCTTGAAATTAGCTCTTCCATATCAAATTCATCCTTAAATTCTACCAAATCATTATCAACCTCGGAATATTCCTCTTCATCTCTTGCCTCTTCAAATTTTACACTCTCAACACTATCAATACTTTCAACTTCTTTATCAACTTCTATGTTATCAGAAGCAATTTCTCTGTAAGGAGTAACATTATCATACTTGATTTCATCATTTTGGTCAATTTCATTATTAATAATTGGAGTAGTATCAGTATATGAATAATCGTTATCAAAGTCTTCCTTGATTGATTCAACTTCATAATATTTATCATTTTGGTTATCTTCTATTGAATTTTGTGAATTAATTGGGGAGTTAACTGGTGATAGTTGTGTGTTAACTTCACTTTGACTTAATTTATTTAAAATATTAATAGAGTCGTCTAGGCTTGTTCTTCCTGAAAGAAGTGTGTGTACATAGTTTGCTTTTCTCGAGGGTGTTAACTTTTCCTTCAAGTTATCTTCAAAAATTTGTGAATTAATAATTGATTCAAGTTCAGGATTACCAAAATAATTCTCATACTGGTCTTTTGGTACTTCGTTATCAGCTGCTCTATTTATTTGTGAATAATTATCATTTTCAGCCAACTTTTGAGTATCATATTCATTATTATTATCTATTATTCTAATTATCTGGGAATCGGTGATTGGGTTATGTTCAGGGTGTAAATTTTGATCCAAGGAGTTTTGTTGATTTGATGAATTAGGTGGGTTACTCAATTCAATAAGATCCTTTAATATATCATTTTCGAACGTAAAATTTGTGTTTTTACTAAAAGGTTCATAACTCATGTTACTTTCAGTGTCTGATGTTGATTTTCTGGATATAGAAACATCCATTTTAGAAAGTTTATTTAATAATTCCGGAGTTTTATTATTTGTTGTAACTTTTGGACTGGTATACAACTTTTGAATATTTGTATTATTAGACAATTTCCTGATTTTTGAAACATGGTTGAGCTTAGATGATTCAGGACTCTGTATTGAATCATTTGAGGCCATGTGTATGGTGTTTTTGGAATCAAGATTTCTTTTAACCATCTTAAAAAGATAATTAAATATTATTTTTATTTATAATTATGGATAAAAAAATCTCAACAAATTTTACAAGTTAAATATTACAAAATATTAATATTATACCCGTTAAAGATCAATTTACATCAGTTAATAATTTACAAATTAGCCATAAACAACTATGTTAAATGAAAATGTTAATTATGTTACATTAATTAATTTTAAAACTAAAAATCAGAATAAATAAATTGTTAAATAAACAACATAATAAGGTAGTTATATGAGGTTTGGTAAATATGTGGTATAAATAATAAAGTAAAATAACTGTAATTATTCAATAAATACTAATTCAAGCAAAAAAGCTGAAAATGATTCATTTACACATTTAACTTGAGGAATCCAGGGTTAATTTAAATGTATTAGAATATCTACTCCTCTATCCAAAATCAAATCATTTATAATTATCAATTACTTTTTAAATCTATAATAAACTTTAACAACTGTTAAAGGTATCTATTTATACTAAACTAGTCAATAATCCCCATTATTGAATAAAAATTTCCTTCATTTCTACACCATTTACTTTAAATTATATCACTTGAGGGCATTCATTAGTTCATATGGCAGACTTGAAAGTTGACTTTGATTCTTTAGGTAGGACCGAAGGTCTCCTTAATTTAGATAAGTTTCTTTCCTACCACTCCTTCGTCGGAGGCGTAAAGAACGCAACTACTGACGATGTCGCCGTTTTCAAGAAGTTAGGGAAGCCACCGGCTGAGAAGGATTATCCAAATGTTTACAGGTGGTATTTACACGTTTCAACTTGGTGTCACTCTCCACCCAAGGACCTTCCTAAGGGAAATTTCCCCGTTAAAGAAGATAAAAAAACCGAAGATGACTTAGACCTTTTTGGTATNTTTATATTGATTTACACAAGTTAATTATTTAATTAATTTTTACTGAATATATTCCATTTAGGTGAGGCTGACGAGGAAGAGGATGATTCACTTAAGAAGAAGATGGAGGCTATGAAAGCTGCAAAAACAAAGAAGAAGGAGGTTGCTAAATCGTCCTTAGTAATTCATGTTGAGCCAGCAAGTGTTGATGTTGATTTGGACGAAGTTTTGAAATTGGTTCGGTCCTTAAAAATTGAAGGTTTGACTTGGGGTGAGGCTTCCACTAGGATTCCCCTCGCTTTTGGCATTGAGAAACTCCAAGTTATGTGCACTATTGTAGATGATCTGGTAAACACCAATGAAGTTACAGAGATGATTGAAAACCTGGGTCTTTCAGAGGACGATAAGACTAAGAAGACTGAACGTGAAGAAGAGGGATATGATAGTGATGACGAGGTACTTGGACTAGTTCAATCTGCCACAATTGTTTCTTTCAATAAACTATAAACAAGAATATACTATATGATAATACAATAATTTATATATTTATACACATATATGCTACTGTATATACATATAGTGTAAATCATATTAGTGACCATATCAAATCGCTTTCAAATGTTTTAATTAGAACCACATCCCCGTAGTCAAGTTTGACTCTTGTTGACCCATCAGCACACGCAACTGCATTTTTACATAGGGGAACCACCTTGACTTGTTTACAACTGTAAAAATTAGTTTCGTCAGTTGTCCTACATTATTTAAATCATTTTCAACTAACTTGTTTGATATCTCTTCTCTGATTAAACATCTCATGACTGACCTGCTTGGATCCATTTTAAGCTTATGGTTAAAACATTCAATTGACTCCTTAATTATTTCATCATCTATAGAATCAATATGAACGCAGTATGTAGAGATAAAATAATTTAATAGCTTATTCGGTTACTTATGGATTTCTCAAGGGATTTGGGAACATCAGGATGCTCAAGTAAACACTTAATCAAACTAGTTCCCTTGAAGAAATTAATTTTTGATATGTTGTATGCCCAGGCTGTAGACCCAGTACCGGAAGTTATTAAAATTCCGGACGACTTAACTCTTTTTAGAGGCTTGTCATCCACTTGTACTATTGAATAAAAGGACTTTCCAAAATCTTCTCCTGTGATCATAACATCGTTAACTATTCCGTAAGGTAATGAGTATGTATCTGTATCTGGGGGGTGGTAATTGATAAGTTCCTTTTCCTCAAAGCTTGAACTTGTGTTTCTTACAAGTATCTTCTCAATCACACTATTATCAAAACAGCTCGTTAAACTTTCATCCGTTTCATCAGATTTTGACTTATTAAAGTTTAACATCTTTCTTTTAAACAGTTTTAATCTTAACCTCTGTCTTGGTATCGGGTGTAAATTAAAGTTCAGCAAATTATCCAGCAACACTTTAACGTATTGGTCGTATGTAATTAGTACATCGTCACTTTTAATGGGCATTGGGGAGTTATCTTCTGCATGGTAGAGGCTCGGATTGTCAAAATGCAATCTCTTCTCGCTCATTCTGTTATATGAATAACTACAAAATTCCTTCAAATTCTTATAAAAAACGCTCGAACTATCAAATGGGTCTGGTGGATCAGATGTTGATGGATTTAAACTCTCTTTAAATGCCGGTTGACACTTTTCATAGTCGTAATATCCACAGTTAAAATGTTGTTCATTTTTTGGACCAAAGTATGACATGCACAAAGTGCCCATACTTCTTTCAGGGTCTGTGTTAAGTCCCGCCAGCCATATTGGTGTGTCACAAAGTTGATCTGCTGGGATCAACGAAGCTCCCTCTAGAAACGTTCCATCGCCTCCTAATTATATTATTATTAATCCAATTAACTGGTTTTATTATATATATATATATATATAACTTTCTGAGGTAACTAGAATTTATAAAAAACCTGCTGCAATTACAAGGTCCGGTCTGACTCTTTTAGTATTTGTTGATCCTTCAAATGGTAAAAGTCCCTTTGACTGTGCTTTAACTACTTGAGTTTCAAGTTTGTAAACATTTTTTAAATGATAAATTAATGACTCCATGATCTTTTTATGAGTTAGATGTGTGTTAAAAGCCACTAATAAAATGTCAAATATAGAAAATAGATAAATAATCTATCATATTAGAAGTTAAAATAACATACGTGGAAATGTTTTATAGATTTGAGCTGGCGATAAACCATTTTGAATCTCCAAATCATATTTAGTAACCTTTTCAAGTACGAAAACATTTTTAACCTTGGTTGACTTATAATTCGATAAAACTTTCATAACAATTTCAGAAAATCCATTAGTATTAGAAAAGTAACGAACATAGGTGGGAGTTATGGTCGGAAATTTCCTATTTAAACTCCTCAAAATTGGTATCTTAATCATGAGTAACTAACATTCTATATTACATTACGGACTTACACACTTATCCATTAAAAATTTTTTATTATTGCATTCAAATTATAAATTAAAAAATATTAGCATTACATAAATTAAATTTATTTAAATCAAGAATCAAAATTGTATTAGTATTTAAAGTATCTGATAGCACTATAAGATTCCTGCTTTATTTTCATCATTTTGGTCGATGGAATAAAATTAATATGTCTTTCATAAAGGCAATTTCAAATGCAGCTTAAATGTTCTTTAAAGTTATTTACATTCTTGTTCTAAATGTTATTATTATGGCATCAGTTTCCTACACCCTTAATTATAATAATAAGAGAAGTACATTGTTTATTAATCCGATTTTTAATAAATCGTGTGATTTACCTAAACACAAACCTATTGATTTACAAATGACTGAAATTGAAGCCATAGCCAGAGAGGAATTCCCTATTTTTAACAAAGAGGATCATGACCTTAAAGATTTGATTTACTTTAACAACGCTACAACAACACAGAAGCCAAATTATGTTTTAAATGTAAGTTAACGTTAATTTAATCCAATTTTAACATTTAGGCTTTGTTTCATTATTACACAACTAACAATTTTAGTGTTTATAGAGGCTCAGGTTCATCTCACGATCAGCTTTCTACTCAGGTTTGTTTTTAAATATTTCATATACACATCATTCTCATTTGTGATAATTTTTATACAAATGGTAATTTTTGATTTAATAGATATATGAAAATGCAAGGAAGAAAGTAGCAGATTTTGTTAATGCGCCGACACCTGAACAAATATTATTCACCTCCGGAGTTACAGACTCAATTAACTTCGTCTCTAGTACTTGGGGGTAATTTAATAGCCATTTCTTGTTATTAACCTGTTTTTAGACCACAAAACTTGAAAAAAGATGACGTGATCCTGTTGCCTTTATCTGAGCATAACAGTAATCTTCTGCCCTGGTGGGTTCTATGCGATAGAGTCGGGAGTACAATTGAATATGTAAAGGTAATTTTCATTCCAATTATTTCCTTTCAGTTACACCAAAACGGTCAGTTGGATCTTGATCACCTGGAATCTCTTCTTAAGAGTAAGAGCCCCAAGTTACTTTGTTGCGGTCACGCATCTAACGTTTTGGGAGTTATTCAAGATATGAAAACGATTTCAAAACTTGCACATAAGTACGGATGTTTGGTTTTATCAGACTCGGCTCAAACAGTTGGGAAAATAAAGGTATAGTTATTTCAAGTAATGATTTTATTAGATTGATGTACAAGATTTGGATGTTGACTTCCTGGCGGGATCAAGTCATAAGATGTATGGCCCTACGGGTGTAGGGTTTTTATATTACAAAAAAAGACTCTTGGAGGATTTAGAACCACAAAAGTGTGGAGGAGGAACCGTAAAAGTAACAGCCACTTATTTAATTACTATTTTATAATATATTTTTATAAATTGGATTAGGATGTAACATTTGAATCTTGTGACTATTTTGAACCTCCGTTCAGATTTGAGGCAGGCACTCCACCGGTAGCTCAGGCGATAGGTCTAGGAGCGGCTGTTGATTTTATCAACAACATTGGAATTGATAAGGTATAATACATATTATATAATAGTATATAGATAAGAAAACATGATAAGATGCTGTTGCAATATTTATATGAAAGGATGAAGGATTTAGTAAATTTGTACAATTTTGACCCTACTCTTGATAGACTACCAATAATATCATTTAATGTTGATGATATTGACCCATTTGACTTATCTGCTCTACTAGCCACAAAAAATATAATCACACGTGCGGGTATTTTATTAGTTTAGTATACAATAATATAGTTATAGAGCTTATGACTTAACTAGCAAATATCGTTTAGGAAAGCACTGTGCCTATTTATTGCATAAAACGTACTACTGTACTAACACAATTCGAGTATCCCTAGCCATGTATAACAGTAGCTCTGAAGTTGACAAATTCATTGAAGCCCTTAAAGAAGCCATTTCAATTTTAAAACAACAATGATTAAGCTAGGATATTGTGTTTGTAGGTCCCAATTGGGATCCTTTAGTCGTTTTATTATGCATAATAAATTATATCAATTTTGTAAAAGTAGAAGCTTAAGTACAGATTTAGACTCAAAATTTACAATTGTGAAGGTTAACAGTAAGCTTGTTGATGCAAAAAATCTAAATAAATATTTTAAGAAAATCCTTAAAAAATCCTGTAAAAAGGAAGAATTGAGGTTTTTACTCAACTACACTGTTAATAATATGCCTCAAGCTCTAGACGATGTTAACCTGTTAACTATACTAATAATAATGTCAAAACTGGATATAAGGGACCAGTTGCTCTTTAATTCAATCATGCCATATCTCTATAAAATTAATGATTTCAATAAAATTATAGGTAAACAAATATAATATATTATACAATTACGGACATTATACAATCGTCGTTATTGTTTAATAAATTTATTTAGAGTGTTTGTTGTACAGTAGTATGTTATTTAAGGATGATGATAACTTAAAATTGTTTGCCTCTAAGTTAATATTTGACCTACCGTCACACCTTGATTCCATTAACTATAATAATATCTCAAAACTTTGGTATGTACTATATGGTTATTAACTAAATAAATGATATTTACTATATGGTTAAGTAAATAAATTAAATATTTGTTTGATTTAGAAACCAAATTTATTTTTAGCGAATCACTTTGTTTTCTTAATTTATACTCTGAAGAATTCGCAAACCTGATATCATCGTATGTTTTAACATTAATTAATCAGTGATTAGTTTGGTTGATAAAAAGAGTTTGGTGCGTGGCGAGATTGAACTGTTAAATTTCAGTTCAATTTTAAATTATCTTGCAAGAGTTAGCGCTGGAGATGAATCTGACTGGAGTACGTATGCCAAGTTTTCTTTAAATAACCTTTTAACGACCAATTATAAGCCAGTAATCAAATTACTACAATCATTTGTTAATCGTAATATACACCATAAAGTCCTATTCAGGTAATTTAAAATTTTTTATCACACTAGTTATTTTATAATCGATGATTATTATGATTTTAGAAATTCTGGCGACTTTTTAATAAAATTTATCGATTACATGCACCCAAAGGATGTGTCAAATCTCTCATATTTATACTTTAAAGTCAATCACCCGTTAGTTTATTTCACTTAAACCTAATTACCATATAGACACCATGGTTTATTTAATGAAATTTTCAAAATTGGTGAGATGATTACTACCGATTTGGATGGGATTTCATCATTAAAACTGTTATCTGGTTATTATCTATATCATTCATCATCTCCAAAAATGTTACCTCAAAGTACTTCTGAGCCTGTACTCCCCCTAAATCAAACTCTTATAAACCGTTACCGAACCGTTTATCTAATCTACAATAACATTTCCAGGGATTTAAACACTTTTAATTTTCAGGATTTCTTGCTTCTATTCAAGACTTTGGAGTTCTTTAAATTTATAAACACTAAGAATTTACAGGTTTTTTCATTACAGTTAATTTATTTAGATGAATTTGAAGACGTTTTTGAACTTTCCTGCAAATGTTGATAAATCTCGTCTAAGTAATCTTGACCTTGTTAAGCTTAGATACACAGAAAAGAAGCTAATCAATACTGATCAGCAGTCTTTCATTAGACTATTAATATCTTGATATTATTTATAGTATACACAATACAATATACATGATCTCGTATGTAATATATAGTACACATATTATAATATACATAGTGTAATATACAAGACAATATAAATAGTATAATATATAGAATATAGTATACATAAAAGATATAATAGTAGAATATTATTAATGGCTCTAGTCATATTTATCTAGAATATAGTCACGATCAAAGTGGTAAATTCTGACGAATCCATCCTCTCCGCCGCTAACGTAGCCAGAACCGTCAGACAAAAATGTCAAAGTATTGATGGGTCCAAAGTGACCTTTAATACTACCAATCTCCTCTTCGTGAATCAAATTGTAAATTAAAGCCTGAAATTTACCCTCGGAGGCAGCTGTTGTTGTGACTTGATCAGCCTCCTGACCTCCGCCAAGAAGAATATGGGCCTTTTTGCCATCCTCCACATTAAATACAGGTGAAATATCACAGGCATTGAGAGGTCTGTCAGTCTTGTAATTCTAAGACTAATTAACAAAAACTTTAAAATACCTTAACACAGGTCCATGTTGCAGTCTCCCATAACTTAGCAGTTCCATCAGATGAACACTAAAGTTATTTTAATTAAAATATAAATGTGTAAACTAACAGACAACATCAGTAGGCTGTAAAGATCGAAAGAAATTGATGATACAGATAGTTTGTGTGCATCCAGTTTCTTCAAATGTAAACCATCATAAGCGTTCCAGACCTATAAAACGAATTAATATCACGTATAAACCACAAAATCACAAAAGTTGTGTTAATAATACTACTGTATGGGAAGGTACGTTAATAACACCGTCATCGTGACCAGTAACAACAGTCTTGTCAAGTGGTCCCCAGTGACATTGCAGGCAACGGCTACGGTAACCTCTTTGGACCCAGAGGATACGATAATTAAGTTCAACGCCTCCGTCTTGTGATTTTCTAGTCGTAACTTCATAAACCTTAGTGGCCATTTTGACCGATTCTCCAAAGTCGTCGTGGCACACTACGAATTTATTCTGCCCTGCTGGATTCTTGTTCCACTCGACATATCTAAATATTATTATGTTTTTCATTTTATATTAAGAGGTGGATTTTAACACACTTGCAAGATCCTTCTTCTAAAATTTCTAGTAAGAGAGTCCCTCTCTCTGCGTCAAAAATTAGGACTTTTGAGTCTCCTGAAGCCACAACTAATAGTTTTGAATTAAACGTTATGTCACATCCCCAGACAGCACCTCTTCCACAATTGTACCGACCTAAAGAGAATTAGTGGAATCCCAGAATACCTAGTTGCTGGCCATTTTCTGTTCTCCAAAGTGCCAAAACTGCGTCCTAATTACATGAATTATAGAAATAGAAATGAATAAATTTATTATATTAAATTTTGGTTTTAATTTTATCATAATTGTTAATAAGCATTATGGATGAAATACCTTTCCGCAAGTAAATAGTAAATCACCGTGTTTGTTTGTTTTAACACATGTTAATGGCCTGTGATGACCCCTTAAAATTATTGGCTTCATTTAATAATACAGAATGAAGTTTTTTTTACAATTTTGTAGTGACACTAGATTCCACCAATTATTTTTTATTTACCTATTTTCTAGTTAAATAAATCCATTAAATTCTAATTAATTAAAAGAACTTTGCAAAATTCTGACTTATTAATTAAAATTGTTAGTTAACTAATTTTTTATTTACCACCAATTACCTATTTAGAATCCACCAACCACAACTCAACTGAACCAATATTGAACACTATACTATATACTATATATTACATATTACGATATTACTGTGTGAATGACTATCTAAGTGGATGAATTAGTTATTTGAATCGGGGGAGGGAGAATTTGGGTTCATGAGGTTTGGTGAGAGTTTTGAGAGATATGAGTGTGTGATAGCGTTGCATATTTTGTTGAGGTCAAAAGACTGTTCGAGGTTATTGACGTGTTTGTTGCTGATGATTCCGATGTTGCTAAGATCTCTCGCTATGGAAAGCAGTGCTGCCTTGGACTGAAGTCCACATTTTGTCTGCATAAGCCAATAGATGGTCTTGGGAGATACGAAACACACGTCATTCCCTTCTACTGATAGTACTTGGCACTTTGAGTACTTTGCACAATCATCAGTTGTCAACTTACTGCACTGTACGTTCTCCACTCCGTGCTTGCTAAGGTCACTCAAGATCTTCTTTCCTAGTTCAGACTCTTCTCTGTACAACCTCTCTACCTCCTTGAGCTTTGAAGCCATTTCGTTCTGAAACTTTTCAGCAGCCTTCTTGCCTTCATCCGTTTCCAGAAAGGCCTTCATTTCGTTCAACAGCTTCTCCAACTTCTCTTCTGAATAGCTCGAAAGGTTCTTGAAAATACTCTCGAAATTCATTTTCTCTCCAGTTGAAGTTGATTCCTTATTCTCTGTTGATCCAGCGTTATCTTCATCATTTAAGGTCTGATCGCTTTGGGTATTGAACAATTGGTAAAATTGATTCAACAACTGTTCTCTATTTGAGTCCAAAGTGTCACGATCGTTAAGAGAAAAACTCATGACGTAAACTGAGTCAGAGTCAGTTGGATAATAGTCGAAGTCCAGAGTGCGAGAAAGCAACAATAAAGCCTCCTTTCTATCTTCCTCTGAAATATCACTGTCCGCTCCAGACCTGAGTAAACTTGAGTCAGTTGAATTCTCAGAGTCACGTCCGTCGGAACTGGTAAATACTTGTTGAGTCTCTTTGATATTCAGTTGTCTGTTCCTCATAGGGTCACGAACAGAAATCTCAACCATCTTAGTCTGTGGAGTAGCCTGGGTGCTTCGGTGTGCCACCAAATCTCTTGCTAGCTGATCATTCATCTCACGGATTATGTCCTCAGTCAACTTGGAGCACTCTTCTAGTTCCGAAGTCTTAAAGTTGAACTCTACAACTTGGAATCCATCATCTTGTCCCGAGAAATCCAAAAGGGAACAGCCACTTGGTGTTGTAAGGACAAGAAGGTTATCAACTGGGAGTACTGACCTAACGGTATAGGTCTTCTCAGGATCCATCTCTGTTCCTTCCTCTGTTGATTTCTTAAAGTCATCAGAGTACTCTGTAGACAACTTATCAAACAAGCGCCCAGGTTGTTCTTGGTCATAATAATTGGCTTCCTCCGTGCTCAAGTTATCAGTCAGATCATCCTCGTTATCAAGGCTGTCTGTGTATTCTTTCTCTGAAATAAAGTCTTCATCTGGCGATTCAGCTAGGAAAACAGTTTCTGCTGAAGCTGTAACTTCAGGGGTCTCGGATCTTGAATTAGGTGTAGACGGGGTAAATTCTGGATCTCCCGAACTGTCTGGTTCCGTTAGTTCACTTGACTTCTTGGAAGTGTATGGATCTTTTATGTCTTCAATTCTAACTGAAAAATTATCATTCAGAGCTGAATCATCTTCGAGTGAATCTGGAGAAAACGACAACGGGATACTACAAAGTGAAGGTGTAGCGGTATTAAAGATACCAAAAAAGAAGCTACTAAGCAGAAGCAGAAGTGAATAGTCCATATTTTAAAATGACACAAAGGAATCTATAAAGAATCCGGCGATTTTTAAAAAATAGACAATAAAATACAAAATAGTGTGAGATTCCTCCTGCACACAATAAAATTAGTAAGGTTTTTCAGGACATAAAATTTTAGATTTGAAACTCAGTGAAACTGATTCTAAAATTTTAATGATGGCAATATTTCCAATTATTAATAAACGACATATAATATACCTATTTATTATCGGTGTGGGGGATGTGTTAGACTGGATTCCAACCACACAGATGAAAGCATAGGCTTCCTTCCCTTCCACCGCTCCTTTTATCCCTTCAAATTATTCTCCTTTTACATATCTAACTGAAATTGTGGTGTAACACATACACATTAAAATAGTTTTAAAAATATATTATTTAGCATTTTGGGGTTTTGGAACCAGAGAGTAGTCCCTTTCTAAAATGACTACTTCCCTCTGGTATTTATTTTCTATTTTACAAGATTTTGAACATGTGTAAACTGATATGCTCCCAAAATCAACTCTATCCGTCTTAATATAGTGGAGTAATTGGGGCAACACTTGAAATTCAAATGACCTGTCGCTCCCACAGTTTTCACATAAATTTACTACATTTAAATCATTTTCTAAACATGATTGATTATTGGACATTCCATCTATAGAACCTTCCGATGATTGATTACTTTTAATAATGACAGGTCTTGGAGTTTTATCACTTATCCAAAGCGGTTCTCCCTCCCTTGAATAGTACAAAACTTCATTTGGAGTAGTCTTTTTTGAAAATTTCAGAAATGAGTCGTCCTTATGCATACTTTCTTCCTGTATAGATTCAAATGCCTGTTCCTCACTCTCATCCATCATCTCTAAAAATTAATTAATAAAGTAAATAATAATATAAATCGTTCTAATCGTTGTAATACCTCCATTTAGTTTCTTTTCTTTTAAATATCGGTTATAAAGCTCTTTTTCATGCGATAAATAATTATCTGATAAGGGAATCTCTCCTTCACAAATGTTAAGAATCCACTCATCAAATGTACAAGAAATAGTTTGGTGTTTTACTGCTATTTTACAACGTTCATGCAACTCTCTCACATCTACACATCTCATAAATGGCTGTACTTACCTTGTGTATCAACCAGTTGAATTTTAGAATTGTTCAAGTGAATTGGTTCTTTTGAAGGACTATCACTTGGTAGTCCACAAGCTAAGCAACACCGTTTGGCCATTTCAGAATCAGGGAACATAATATTATCTTCCGATGGATGAAAATTGTAAAACTCGTTTTTTCGACCCAGCTGAGATCTAAAAGCCTTCCACTGATTGCCGCAAGGCTGGCAAACAAACAGATAAATAGTCCTGTGAAATGAGTCGTTTTCCTCACACAAATCATCTGGAGCATAAATTTGAAGAAAAAATGTCATTATACTATGACATTTCTCACATTTTAACTCAGATTCTTTTGGAAGATGAACTGGGTCAAGCCATGCTGGCAATCCTCCAAATTTACTTGGGAAATACTGACGCTGTAACCTCCATTGCTCAGCTTTTGACAGCGTTGCGAATAATTCTACAGCTTCCTCCTCTACACCGTCCATAATTTACATATTTAATTGCTAGTAATTAGATTATTTTAATGAAAAATTTTAAAAAATTTCATATTTGTGATTATTTTAAAAAATACGATAAATCTCTCAGCAAAAACAAAAAAATATTTAATTTAACATTAAAAATTAATATTTTACACAAATAACAATAATTTTTCATCTAATCAACTTATGCCCATTGGGTACTTGTATCTCACAAAATCACTTTATTTATTTTATATTTACGATTTTATATATATATTATTACAATATTTGTAATATATTTTTATTGTTCTGTTTGTATTATATTTAACCGATTTAAGTTAATTATCAATGAAATGATTTAGTATATTTTAACAAATTATCATAAAACTCGCTTTTAAAGATGTGGATGGGCAAGATCGGTAATAAATCTGCCGCTTTCATTCGGCACAAGCACTTTCATCCAGGTAATTCTTTATCCTATAAATTTACATAATTAGTAAATAGTTTTTAACTTATAATTTATACATTTTTCATTTTATTTTTGCTATAAAATTCTTTAGGGACGTATCAGAACATGGAGAAGGTTTGGCTGGCTGAAGAGAAGCAGAAGGCAGAGGAGAGACGTCAGAAGGAGATGAAGGAGAAGCGAGAAGAGGAGTTGAAAACTCTTGAGATAAAGCGGCAGATTAGGGAACAGGAAGAGCTTAAGCGGATGGAGATGATTCTTGAGGAGAAAAGAAACAAATATAAAGTTGATCGCAGTTTGTTATCTGAAAATCAGTCTGGTTTGATTTTAACAGGACCTACCACCTCTTCCAGCTCTCCCACAAATAAGGTTACTAATAAGGATGAAAAGAAACTAGTTATAAGATCGCAATATAGTGAAGATGTGTTCAAGAACGGTCACACCGCTGTTTTTGGAAGTTACTATGACCGGGATAAGAAGAGTTGGGGTTACAAGTGCTGTAAACTCACTGACAAGGATGCTCGATGTCCTGAAGCAAAGCCTAAATACAAAAGAAAGAACCCTGACTCGGAAACCGCTGACCGTAACTCCAATAAACAGGCTAAAAAGTCTACTAATAAAGGCTCTGGTCTTACGGACTCACTAAAACTTTTAAAACAAATGGACGCCTTGGAATAATATTTTAAAATACATTATATTTATTTTTTAGTGGAAAGAGTTCTTTGTTTTTCTGGAGCCACAACCACCTTTTCCTCTGTTGCCAACCCCTAAAATGATATAATTTTCGATTAAACATACCTTAATCTTCCTCAAGTGGTTTATGATCTTCCTTGGAATGTTAGACTGCAACAAAAGTGTTATATTAAATCCATCATCTTCAAGTTCCTACACCATTATATATTTATATACAAGAAAAATATATTTGTGTATGTCCAAAATATAAATAAATAACAATATTTAAGTATATTTCTAGTAGGTACTGAATCAGTCATTGTAGTTTCTGGGAAAGGATCATCTGGTAGCATTTCCCAGTGCGAGAACTGAAGATGGAAAATGACGCCACCTGAAGCCTTTGATCTCAGGTCCTGAGCTAGTCCAAAGGATTCACTAG
This sequence comes from Theileria sp. buffalo, assembly GCA_026724395.1. Classification (NCBI taxonomy): domain Eukaryota; phylum Apicomplexa; class Aconoidasida; order Piroplasmida; family Theileriidae; genus Theileria; species Theileria sp. buffalo. The sequence continues at coordinate 2,841 of JAJHPJ010000070.1, read as the reverse complement.
CTGGCATTGTTGCCTCTATTACAAATGTTGTTGTACCTTCTTTCACATTCTCACTCAATATTTGTGTTCTTCTCTTTTGCAAAACATTGTATATTTTCCCCAGAACATTCTGTTCACATTGCAAATCTATCAATTACATTAAAGAATAAATTAGAAAATACCTAGTCTCAGTATGACTTCATAAATCCTTGTTCGTCCTCTTTGCATGTATGCCTTACGGCACAGATTACGCATATTCGTCATTATCTGAAATAACAATTAGTGAAATTTGAATAAAATTTAGTGGAATAATAGTAAAAATCTAGTTAAGGGGTAATTTATAAAGTTACTCTCCAAGAAGTCAATGTTTGCGATCTTTTAGAAGTAATTGTGCAAGAGTCACTGAAACGAATTGATGTTTCAGGTGATGCTCCATATGACCCAACTTCGTTAAAATCTTCAGATTTATTCATTGAAATATCATCCTTATCTTTGTTTTCCCCATCTTTATGATTAATTCTTTCATCTTTATATGCGTTTGTATACTTGTTTAATATATTCCCAAAGTCCTTATTCATGTCCGTGTTTAAAGAATTTAAGTTATTTTCATTGGAATCTTTATTTCTTTGCATTTTCAGCTGGTTATAAGAAATTGATGAGGACGATGGTGATCCTATCAGTTGATCATCCTGATTCAAATATATGCCTTCAATTACAAACACAACCCCCCTATTATCAATATTAGTCCAGATTGATAAATATTTGACAATATATATATATATATAGTGTACCTTAGAGGTTCTTCAGTTAATGGGCCTGATTGCGATGCTAGTTCAAAACCAGAAATTATGTTAGAAATCAGCTTTGAGTTCTGTAATGAGAATATACTACTACGGTTATAGGAGTCTATGAAAGTCCACTGCATTTTAGTTAAAAGGTTTTGGGATTTATTTGCAAAGTATTGGCCATTATTTCTGTAGAACAACAAACATCTTGTACCTTTGTTCAAGCTTATTCCCCAAAGGTCACCCAAAGCTGTTCCTCCATCAGAACTCTTATCCTTATTCATTTTTGCTCCACTTTTGCCTGGCTTAGCATTTGCGTTCATCAACTTATAAATTTCAGTTTGTACCAGATTCAAAGAGTCGTTCAGTGTACACCCTTCGAACCTGTGTGGAACTTCACCACTATATATTAGTCCCTTTAAGTCCTTACTATTCTCATCCAAATATTGTAGAACTAAATTTAACCTTAAAAGTTATAAAAATACCTGAGTTGTTCATTTGTCTAGCTGTTAAAAAGAGAACAAATTCCTCTGATATTTTAAAATACACCAATCCATGGTTTATTGAATCTTGTGTTATCCAGAGCTCTGGAATAACTTGTATATGCGATTTATCTTCTGATTTATACCCTTCAGCGTCTTCCTGTACAGAGTTCTTTTGCGATTCTTCGTTTTGATTCTTAAACGGGTCCTCTGAGCTTACACTTTTCCAAGGAGGAAAATTAACTTTTTTTGATAAAAGGTGTAAACTTATATTATTCTTCAAGTCCACAATACCTTCCCGTATTGATACTCTCAACTTTGAAACTAAATTAATTGTTATTTGAGTCAATTAACTAATGATATTTTATTTGTTATATTCTTACCATTAATTGGGATTTTAGCGTACAAATTTGTCAAATCTGAAATGCATCGTTCCAGGTGTATCTCCCCGCAACATGCTAAGATATACTCCCCAGTTTTCAGAATATCAATCTACACATAGGAATTATAATTAGAAATAAGTGTTAAAACTATTGGGTTTGGTAAATATTAGACATACCTCAACTGCAGGGTCTGCTGTATATAGCAGTGCTAGCCCTGTCAACATTTGATCCATATCCTTTACATTTTGAGGCTCAATTGACACTCTTATTATAGAATTATTAAGCTAAATGTTATTAAAATTAGTATATAGTTTACTTCATGTGTTGGTGGTGAGAATGGTGGGAATTGTGGATCACTGGACAATGTTAAATGCCTATCTACCGAGCACAGTGTTTTTGTTCTTGATATTTTATTCCTGTTATAACCTCCTTCTAGTGTGTATAAGTTTCTTCTATGCGGGTCAGTCAATGATAACAACCATGCCATTACATCCTTAACCTAAAAATTATATATAAATAAATCGATGGAAGAAATATTCATACATGATCTTGAGCATCTGTATTTATATTGGTCTGGTTAGTAGACAATGAGAGTGCCACTATATTCCCTGGATAGGCTTTATCTACTTCAATCAGTTCAGAGCCCATTAGGATCATAACTTTATTTATTGAAACCCTTATATGCATGCTTTCATCATCCTCATCTAAATAAAAGTTTTAGAATATTACTCATATTGGGAATAAGTAATAACCTACCCAGTTCATTCACACAGTTTAATCTACCCGATTTCAATTTATTGTCATTATATTTACATATGTACAATACATCTCCTTTGGAGACTTTTCCGCTAAAGACTCTGGAAAAGGCCACAAAGTCGTCTGCTTGTTCGTCACCATGGAGAACGTCTCTAGTTAATCTCATGTGACTCAGGTCTGAGCCTAAAAACTTTGCGATATGGAGTACAACTGGTGCATCATTTTCTAAATTAAGAATCTTATTATAATTATCGTAGTTAGTTATTGATGGGCAGATCTTCTTCAATCTTTTTCTAGATGCTGTTATAGGATCGGGTAGTGAATCTACTATTAATCTAAAAATTCCTGAACACAATGGCAACCAGTTACTTAAAATAGTCTGAAGTAAATCATCTCTATCATCTGGAGATAACTCAAAATTCTTCATTGACGAATTATTAGTTCGTTTCTCATTAG
>JAJHPJ010000069.1:0-10578 GCA_026724395.1 Theileria sp. buffalo | reverse complement strand
AGGAGTGAGATGCTTGAGGATTTGATAGTTATCATCCTCCTTTGCTCGTCATCTCTATTATCCAAATATCTGAGTTTTCCAGATAATTTTTCGCTTATTATTCCGACACTTGAGATCAAAGAGTCCGACAAAGTGGTCTTTCCGTGGTCTACATGAGCGAGAAAGCATACGTTACGTATGTTCTCGGTCAACTCTAACACATCGGATATATTCTGCATTATACATAAGAAAATTTATACAATACATTGGGGCCCTTAATTTTTTCCATAATTTACAGTAATGGCCATTTTTAGCAATCCACACAGCTATTCACCATAAATAGTAAAAACTAGAGCATAATTTAATTTTTTCAATAAATTATATAAAAAAATAAATGAAACATAAAAAATGGGTTGTAAATTCAAAAAATTACAAAACTTTTACTTTGAACTCCTTGAATCGATGTGGAAGATCGTCTGAGAAGGACCTTCCGTATGCGAAAAGAACAACATATTCTCCTGGTTTAACATCCTTTGAGACTGTAAGGAATGTGTACATTCTTTCTGGGTATCCAACCATTCCCGGTGTTGGAGGGATTATATCCTCTAAAATTATTTTATTAATTGTATAAATAATTATCTTTCATACCTGACTCTTTAAAGGGTTCAACTTTAAAATTATGTTTCACTAATCCATTTTTTACAAGATGTGTTTTATAATCAGTAGTTAACATCATTTTTAAATCACTGTAGTTATTATTTGTGAATTTATATTCACCTCCTGAGTAAACATCGGCCACAAACCAACAGGATCCTGTTGTGATCTGACTTCCCACTATCAACTTATATGTAACATCAGAAGTTAGTTGTGATTTAACGAGGGTCAGTTCGCCGGAAAGAAATTTGTTATCGTTGAATGTCCCCAAATCAAACATACCTCTAAAATTTTTAAAATTAGATTTACTGTTTACATATTTAATATAGACTAAATTGGTTATTATTGTACTTTCGTTCGTTAAAGGAGTGAGTGGAATCTTTATTATCTCGGTAGTAAGTCTTTGCAGCAGAGCAAAACAAAGAAGTTGAAAAGGAGCTGTACAAACTAGAGTATAAAATTAAACCAACAGCGTTTTTTACAAATCTAAAATGCATAATTAAATCTTACTAATTACCAACCTGATGTGCAAAAATACTAGTGAGGCCCAATAACCAGTAAACAAAAGGAATTAACTAACACATTATTAAATATATGTATACATGCAATCTAAAATTATAAATACAAGTTAAATAACAGCTTAAAAATAATTTATTAAACGGGAATTTGGTATGTTAATAAGATCATTAACATGACTTACACATTCTATAATAAAAATCTTATTCAAAAATTAAACAAAGTAACAAATAATGAAAATTATAAATTTTATAATTAAGTACGAAACAGTTTATTTCATTACACATAAACGACATCACTATACATTTGAGTGAAGATATAAGTAATGAAATAAAAACCAAACACCCTTTAGTCTTAATTAAAATTATATCTAATTTTAATTTATTAATTGTTCAATCATTTTACTTATTTATTCTTTATCCAACCTGTGGGGAATTAACTTTGAAATTACCTTCTGATTACAACATTTATTTACTATTCTTCCCATTTTGATTCTCCTCAACCATTTTTCTTCAAGCATCTATTGGATTTTGATATAATTTTTTACACTCCGTTGTAAAATTTTAACTTGGTCTCCTTTTGAGATTTTTTGGACAACCATCCCGTAAATCTAACTGCTACTATAATAATCTAAGGATATTTTGGTATTCAAGATGAAGAGAAATCACGATGATGCCGCTAATTCCAACGACTCTGCCACTAATTCGTTCGTTTCATAATTATATATATCTTTTTTTTGTTGTTTAAAATTTTTTTAGATCCGATGCTACGAATAACCCGCTTTTACCATTCATTTCAGAATTTGATGAAGGTAATTGATTTACCGAATATTATCCTTTAGTTCAGAAGAAACTGCTTTCACTGGATGAGGAGTGTGCCAACGAACAGATGAACCTTCAAAGAAAGTTTGATAAGAAAAAACAGCCGTTTTTCGATAAACGCCAAGTTTGTTTGAATTAAATAATTCAAAATTCAGGAAATAATCGACAAGATACCTGGATTTTGGTGTAAAGCTCTTACACACCACCCTGCTCTTAGCTACTTGACGTCCGCAGACCTTCCAGTACTCGAACACCTNAAAAGCATACAGTTGTTTGATAATCTTGACAACAATGGATCGTATAAATTAACACTTGTAACATTCTAATTATTGCTGTTAATCGTTACGAATTATAATTAAACATAAATTAATAAATTCTTTTTAGAACTTCTCTGATAAGGCTAAGGAGTACATGACCCCTCTTTCTTTGACTAAGCACGTTGTATTTGACCTAAATAAAGAGAATGTTAAGGAGTGTACTAAAATAACATGGAAGCCTGGGAAGGTAATGGTTTAATTTTAATTTATTTTTAGAGCCCAGTGGAAGAAGCATTGAAGGCTAGGAAGAATGACAAGTGCATTGACTGGTCTCTTTTTGAGTGGTTCACTGAGGATGAGTGGCTTAACAGGCCTGATGTTGGAGAAATTATAAGGAGGGAGATATGGCATGCACCACTAGCTTACTACATGGATACCGTTTCCATAGACTATTTTGATGATGAGTACGATATGATAGACGATGAAGATGACATGTAACTATTTCCGATTCACTAACCATTTTAAATTAATATAATAATATAAATACTTGTTGCTGATTTTATAATATTATATTAACATTTTTAAAGACGCGTAATTAGAGTGGCTAACAATGTTCTCCTTCACTTGAGGTTTCCTGTAATGGTTTAAATACTTCACCTTCAACATCTTTTCCCTTAAAGCATAATCTTCATCTACAACTTTTATTTCAAACTTGCTTAAAACCTTTGAAGTGATACTAGGATCGTTTAATGAAACAAGGCAGGAAACATCCCCCAAATAGTCCAAGTTGAGAATCCTCTGAATAATTTCATTTCTGAAACTTTCTTCGATGATATTGTGAAGTGAAAGTAGTTTTACAAGCTGATTGAAGTTCATATCATTAATCCTTTCAGATAATTTATTCACAATTGTGGATTTCACTTCACCAGTAAAAATGAGATTATTAGGATCACTGGACGTAAGTTTATCATTAGAAGCATCCAAATGAATGTTTAATAAGTTCAAAATGGATATAAGTTCTTTATTAGAGAATCTAAAGGTATTGTCATCCACAAATACATATTTAATTAAAGATTCTAACAAACCCAGTATCTTATAAAATACTCTAGAGTGAACATACTGATGGCTATCAGGAACACCATCTTTGTTTAATATCTTAGTGCAGTAGTTGGTATAAGTTCTTGAGAATATGTCACATAACATTGAAATTTCATTCCTCTTCCAAGTTGACCAATTCGAAAGGGTATTAAGAAATTCGTAATAAATCTCAAGGGATAATAATCCATATTTGTTCAACAGAGTAACATAGAGAGTCCTAAGACCTTGACTTTGGTTGGAGTTCAGTATATTCTCATGGTTCTTTAAAAGCTCCGTAACTAACCTCTCACATGATAAATTAGCTTTATTAGATGCTTCCGGATGTGATCCCAAAAATCTTAGAAAACCATTTATCTTATCACAGTAAAGCATGAACTGAACGGTCTTCATGGTCAAGTAGCTGTTCTCATTATGGCATTTATCACAGGTTAATAAGCTGGAGTTTGATGTTAATTTATTAACATTAAGAGTAATTTTATTGGAGATGGTTTCATATAGCTCAGAAACACTCAGAATGTAAGGTATTGTTGGTTTATAAAGTGAACAAGTGAGGAGCATATAGTACATACTTCTGCATTCTTGCAATAATTGTTCGTCAGCTTCAACAGAAATTTTCATTAGTAAATCATGTGATAGTTTTAAAATGTTATTTCTCAACTGCTCACAGTTAATGAGATTATTATGGTTATCAGAATCATTGTTTCCATACAAGATTAGGTGATCCAAAAACTTAATAATCTCAACAGAATCAACAAAAATCTTCAAAAACAATTTATTGTGTTTATAATGTACTTCATTAAAATTTTTATTAAAGTACTCGTTTAAATCACTATCAGAGTGTTCATACTTACTTCCAGAAATATCTAGTTTATCAAGCTCATTGTTCAGAAGAACACTCGACAGGTTGACGAAATTTTGAAGTGATATATAGCTGTTTTCCAATTTTAAAAAGTTCTCTAAGAGTCTGGGAGATATTTTAGTTATCTTAGATAGGTTACAGAAAAACTTTTTTACTTGAATAGGAGTTATATTGTTAAATTTTAGGGTACGTTCAGGGTCCTTGTCGTTATTTAAATTTGATAAAACGGTGCTAAACCTCTTTAATAGTCTTAAAATAAACCTTTCTTCTAATTTACTAAAGAATTTACAATCCCCTACAACAATATCCAATGCTCTACAAACTCTTCTTAAATCAAAATTAAATATCCTTCCAGTTTCTAACTCTAAGAGTGACAATAAAAGCGAAACTGTATATTTTGATTCATGAAAATGTTGTTTAGATAATATATACCACAGATGCCATAGCTTTTCCAAGTGTTCTTCGGAATCAAAATTAATTCCCGGTCTTATATCAGAAGATGAGTCCTGTAAATAACCACCAGAGTATTTAGGGAGTTCATTAACCTTGACTATACCCCTGGTGTATGATAGTTTTTCAGTGATTAAATAGTTAACCCTTGTCAATAAACTGTGAAATGTACTAATTATTTTATCTTGAAGATGAGATTGAGCTGATTTATGATTAGATATAACTTTTATATGTCTGTATAATTCATCAAAATTGAGATCATTTACAATAACAGCCAAAGAATCACACAAAAACGAGAACAAATCATGATTTTTATTTTTTGAATTAAGCAAGTTGATAAAAGAGCTAATAATAAAATCTTTATTTTCCTTATATAATGAAAGATCCTGATTTTTATGAGAATGTGTTAGTGAATCAAGTGGTAAAAAGGAATCTGAATATACACATTGAGAAATTTTTGATGAATCCAATGGTTTCTTGGATAAAACTGCATTTATAGAACTGTTTTCTTTACAATTATTTGTTTCATTAAACTTTAAAGCCCGTAAATGGAAATTATTTATGTTTTTCTCATCTTTGAGATTTTTGAATAATTTCGACGGAATTTCTGTGTTATCTGAAAATCTTCTACATGAATTAATGTAAAGTTTATATTTCTTATTGATATAATTGTTAAAGTTGGACAGAATCATTAAGTTATTGAATACTATAAGATTGTGTTAGTGTGTTTTGTAGTTACACAATATTTTGGCCTATACTTAAATATTCTAAATTACAATTGTCAAGATAATTCATGAACATATTCATTTATTATATATTACTTTAAATATGTATATATGAAATTCAGAGGAAGATCTATGAGATTAGGATGAAGAAACAAGCTGTACAGCCTTTTCAAAAGCACCCTGATCATAACTTTCATTTAAAACAGTTTTCGCAGCCATTTTTACTGCGTTGTTTGCATTTCCCACTGCATAGGATAGTTTACAATATTTTAACACTTCTATATCATTATCTCCGTCACCAATAAATGAGCAATGGTCAGGTGAAACTCCCAAATAATTTAGCAATCTTTCGACTCCGTAGGCTTTAGTTATATTTTCCGAGCTTATCTGATAAGTTCTATCGTTAGTGCACATTTTAAATGATAACTTATTAGGCAAATCATCTAAATTAGCATCATTACTAAGGAGTATTCCCAAAACGTGCTCTTTAACGATTTCTTCTGGAGAAACTAGTATCAAATTATCCATGTTTTTGCTTTTAGGATAACTCTTAAAGTCTTCTCTTAAATCTTTGATGATGTAGAACTTATCCGCTCCTTTAAAAATTGTGATGTCAGCTAGATCATTGTCGATAATGTATTGTACAAATTTTCTAAGAAAATCTTCGGAAAAATGTGAATGACTTATTATGTTACCATCAGAGTCATAAACCAGTGCTCCGTTGGCATAAACACCAGGATAACCATTGTATCCAGTTTCACCCTGAAAGTCGTCACCGACAACCTTCATAGCGCTACGACGAACCCTACCTAAAATATAAATTAATAAAAAACACCAACACACCTGTACAAAAAAAGGGAACAATATTCTTCGATTTTAAATTTTTAAAAGCCTCGATGTTATTCCTAAATTTTTCAGGATCTTCTACATAAAATGTACCATCAATGTCAACCCCTAAGTATCTTTTAACATCAGAGGAATTATTTTGCTCCATTTTTCTCAAAATTTTTTTTATTACATACACAGTGCCAAATTGCATGTGTACACATTTGCCACTCTATTGACCACTAGTACTATTATATTTGCATATAATTTTTTATATGATTTGTTTACAATTATTTTAAAATTCTTTTACAATTATTTTACAAAAGTTTTACAGTATATGTACAAAATATAATCAGTGTTTAATTAGATCCAACAAATATGTAGTGTTTGACAAGATACGTCGTGGGAACGTTAACAAATAAAAATATAGAATCTATTTAATATATAATTTATTTATTCATATATTATGAAACACTTTATGATATTATACATCAACAGTGAACAAAAACTACATTTGGAGGAGCGTGTAATGACTGAAATGTTAAATTTTAAAATTCAAATTTTAAATTTTAAAATGAGATTCTAATGTTACATTTTTTGTACTACAAATTCTATTCATTTGTAATGGGCGTGATCCGATAAATATAATGTTAACTTTCTTCACCGTACAAGAGGTTTACAACTTTCTCAAAGGCACAATCGTCATGATTTAAATCCAATTCCCAAGTAGCTATATTTTTAATCTCTTCAATTGCATCTCCGACAGCAAATGACAATATATCAGTCAACGACATGACTTTTAAATCATTAAGCTCGTTGCCGATATATGTGCACTCACCTATTTTACCACCCATATAATCAATTAATTTTTGTAGGGACAAATCTTTTAACGATTTCTCAGGAAATAGAACGTGGACATTTCCCTCATCAAATTTTACATAATCTGTATTCTCAGATGAGCCTGCAACTGAGATGTCGATTTTTTTAATTCGAATTCCAGTAATATCCTCATTTTTAATCTCCGAGTCGGATTTAACAATTGGATCTAGATCTAGTGTTAGTTCGTCTTTAGGTTCCACTGAAGGTTCAAGTGAAAATATATCAACAACACCGAAAAATACGACGTGTTTTCTGTAATTTTTATCATTTACAAACTTTATGAATTTTTCGATAAAATCACTTTTAAAAACCGATTTGTGTATTAAAATCCCATAGCTGTTGTAAATTAGGGAGCCATTAGAATAAATGCCGGGGAGTAGGTTGTAAGAAGATTCATTTTGAAAATCTGCACCGAAGATTTTTTTGACTGCATTGAAGCTTCTGCCTGAAAAGGAAAATAAACCAAATAGTAAATAATTAAACAATCGATATGCTTGAATTAGTAAATAATTTAAGTTATCAAATACCTGTGCAGAAAAAGGGAATAACATTCTTATCTTTGAGTCGTTTTAGTGCTTTGACGTTTCTCTTGAATTTAGTTTCATCCTTTATATAGAATGTGCCATCAATGTCTATCGCAAAATATTTTGGAGGCGTTGTTGGTTTTTTAAAATTTGAAATTGGTTGTGAGAAAACATTGCTACAATACAGGTCAAGAAAGATAACGAACAGGAACACGAATCCGGAGCAAAACTTATATCTCATAATCTATCCTTAGGATAAAATATTTTATATTATTAAAGACAAAATAGTCTTAATTATCATCTTTATCGATGAATAGATACAAAAAATCAAATAGCAGAATGTGCAATGGGGGTATAAATTAAAACCGGTGTTATTAAACTAATTTGAACTGATTCAAATTTTTGTAAAAAATAAAAAAAATATTTGACTACATTCCAAGTGCCTATTTTAGTTACTACATTAATTCAAAGTTAACTTTCAGAAGCGCCACATACGCAATGTTAAATTTAAAAAGTTATATTCCAAATCTTAGAACAAAAACTTTAAATTTTAAACATTGATCAATTTAGAGCAATTATACGTTGGATTCGGTTTAAATTGTTGCTGAGGTGAAACCAACAAGATTGGTTTTGGGTGCATCATCGCATAGTAGTTTTACTACTTTTTCAAATGCACAATCATCGTAGTTTAAGTCCAAAACCCACTTAGCCTTTTCCTTAACTTTATCCTTAGCATTTGCAACTGCAAATGACAGATAACAATACTCCATACTTTCGACATCATTCAAATCATCACCAATGAAGGCACACTCTTGTCCACTTGAGCCTAGATGTTGTAATAATTTTTCAAGGCCCGCTTTTTTTGAGCAAACGGAGGGTATTATACTCGTTACGTTATGTTTCGTATACTCAACGGAATATACTTCATTCATAAAGCTTTCATTCATTCCAAGTTTGAATATTGTTATTCCTATTATATCCTTCGATTTTAAATCATTAAGACTTACAACCACCGGAACGGTTATTAAATTATTTCTGATATCTTGCAATCCTTCTTCATATATTTCTTCCAATGAAAATGTGCCCTCAATTCCGTAATAAAAAACTTTATCCTTAAGATTATTCGTTTCAACGTAATCAACGAACTTATTGATGAACTCCGATTTAAACTTGTTCACGAATAACAAATTTTCGCCTGCATCATAAACTAGTGCCCCATTCAAGTATACACCCGGAAAACCGTTGTATCCGGTTTCATTAAAAAAGGAGTCTCCAATTCTCTTCTTAGTGCATGCCAGATGTCGTCCTATGTTATTTAAATAATAACTACTGATTATAAGGTATTAGATAATGGTAGGAGATACCAATTAGTGAGGTGATTAAATAATAGGATAAATAAATAATAATACAAAGATAAATACCTGTACAGAAGAAGGGTATAATATTTTTATCCTTGAGTAGTTTAAATGCGTCGACGTTTTTCCTGAATTTAGTTTCATCCGCTATATAGAACGTATCATCAACGTCTATTGCGAAATATTTTGGAAGCGTTGCTGGTTTAGTGAAATCAGAAATGGGTGCTGAGAGGGAATTAACACAAATTGAGACTAATAATACAACATATAAAAGCATTTTATTCATAGATAGCTGCCATTATGACGGATTAAAATTTATATTCAACATATTTTTTTATTTATTAAAAATAAGTGCGAATGCGTCTATATTTATTATATTAATAGTAAAAAAACAAATAATATACAATATAATTTAAATTAATAAAAAATTATAAATATATTTCTATAAAAATAAGTTTATAGTGATGCTGGGTAGTGGGTAATATTTGACCTATTTCTAATAGATTTTAAAAGAATATATTAATTGTCATTAAAATGTAAATAATGCCTATTTTCTATTCAATTGATATGTATTTTTATTATCCACTCACTCCTATTGTCGACATCATATTTACACATTCTATCCAACCAACACATTTAACTTCGTCTTAAATTAAATTATTTTTTTCATCAAAACCCGATGAAATTATGCTTGTTGACATTTTTTATTATTATTCTTAATTCAGTCTCATCTAGGTGTAAAATATTATTGAATTCCGGACTTGTTACCAGCCAATATTATCAAGATTCTCAGAATATGGGTAATCAGATAATTGATTCCAAACAGTCTGTCTCCGAAAAATGCAATTTACCTCAGATAACGAGTACAATTTTACACATCGACTTCAAATTATGTTCTTATGTATGCGGTATGGTACATTGATAAGTAATGATTTAAATGTAGGTACATATCTATGCCAAGCTTTGTTTCTTAACGGAATGTTTGTACTATTAGCCAACTTGTCGCAGAGGATACAAAAGGATTTGGGTATTGACACATCCTCAATTTTATCAGGAAGAATCTCAGGAGTCATGACTGTTACAGTTGGAAGTTATGTATCATATAAATTATCGGAATTTTTACTGGATATAATTCTATCGCTTTTCAAAGCTAATTCTGTAGTAACTAAACTAAAGGGTATAATAAATCCCTCAAATAATAAACTTCAATGTATAAACGTACCGTTGTGTATTTTTTATAAGTGTTCAAAATATCTACACAACCAAATCCCACTAGGAGTGGGTTCATTGGACATATATGTCAAGAATAAGATACTGAATCGACAAAAACGAGATGATGAAATCAATGGAAATGTACAGATTTCAGTGAAAGCTAAAAAGGAAGTCAAAAATAAACTCATAAGAGAATTTGCCGTTATTTCTACTTATAGTCTGGCAACTTTCTTAATTCTCGGAGGAAAGTTAGTTAATACTAGTATTATTTAATTTTAATCAGGTTACATTCATTCACACCAAGTGAGATATCGCATCCCGGAGCGTTCTCGATCCCTAAATTATCACTTGAGGCAGATGGATACAGTTATGCAACTAAATCGCAAAGAAATATAATTCAAATTCTCGGTAGAAAATACGGATG